>VSMD01010542.1:0-61491 GCA_008750895.1 Mirza zaza
AATTAGCCACGAAGATCAGAAAGCAAAGAAGACAAAAGCCACCAACAATAGGAATGAGAGGTGACATCATTACAGATCTACAGATACTGAAAAGATAATGAAGAATATTGCAAGCAACTTTATAAATTTGACATCTTTGATGAAACTTGCAAATTCCTTGAGAGGCATGAACTAATGATGCTTACTCAAGAAGACATGAATAATTTGAACAGTGTGATATTAAATAAAGACATTGAATGTATAGTTAAATTATCTTCCTAATAAGAAAGCTTTAGGCTCAGATGGCCTGACTGGTGAATTCTCCCAAATATTTAAGGAAGGGATAATGCCAATTCTACATAACCTGATCCAGAAAATTGAAGAGGAATAAATAATTTTCAACTCATTTTTTGAGGTTGGCATTGCCTTGATACCAAAACCAGACAGACATATTAGAAGTAAAGAAAACTACTACCTAATAGACCTTGTGAACATAGATGTCATTATTTTATGTTGTCAAATCCAATCTAATATATATAAAAAGGAGAATACATCTTGAACAAGAAGAGTTTATCTTAAAGAAGTAAATGGTTTAATATTTAAAATCAATCAATGTAATTTACCGCATTAGTAAACTAAAAAAGAAAAAAAAATCTATATGATCATATCAATAAAGACAGAAACACATTTGACAAAACACAATATCCATTCCCCCCAAAATTCTTAGCAAAACTGAAATAGAAGGGAAATTTTCAACCCGATATAAAGGGAACCTCTAAAATATCTGCAGTTAACATCATACTTCATAGTAAAAGATTGAATTATTTCCCCCAAAGACCAAGAATAAGGCAACTATATCTGCTTTCTCCTCTTCTATTCAACATTAGACATCCTGACTAGTGCAATCAGGCAAGAAAAAGAAAAAGCATCTGGATTGGAAAGAGGAAGTAAAACTGTCTTTATTTGCAGACTATCTGATTGTTTGTATAGAACAGTCTTTTTTAAATCTCTGCTGGACATTTTGGGCCTGATGATTCTTTTTTATTTCCTGCCACACACACACACACACACACACACACACACACACACACACACACATATATGCATGCATATATATATAAGTGTATATATCTGTATATATAGATATATATGTATAGATATATGTATACTGTTTTTTATTTGAACATTCACAACTCGATAAGACAAATAATTCAATTTCAAAATAGACAAAGGATCTGAATAGATATCTCTCCAAAGAAGACATAAAAATGGCCAACGAGCACATGGACATCAATGCTCAGCATCATTAACCGTCAGGAAAATGCTAATCAAAATTATAGTGAGTTACCACATCACACCCAGTACAACGTAAAACGCAGATCATGACAAATGTCTTCAAGAATGTGGAGGCATCAGAGCTCTGATATGCTACTGGTAGGAATGTGAAATGGTACAACTCTTTGGAAAATAACCTGTCAATGTCTTAAAAGGTTAAATATAGAATTAGCATATTGCCCAGCAATTGTACATTTATTTATGGATACGCCCGAGAGAATTGGAAGTATGTATTAATATCTACACAAAACTTTATGCACCAATGTTTATAGCAGCAGCATCCATAAAAGCCAAAAAGTGGAAACAACATGAATGTATATCAACTGATGAATGCATAAATAAAATGTGCTATAGCCATACAATGGAATATTATTTGGCAATAAAAAGAAATAAAGTACTAATACATGCTATAACACGAACAAACCTTGAAAACATTATGCTACATCAAAGAAGACAGTCACAAAAGACTACTTATAGTGTGATTGCATTTATATGAAATGTCCATATTAGGCAAATCTCTAGAGAAAGAAATTAAATTAGCATTTGTGTAGGGCTTGTTAGGTGGGGTGTGAGAAATGGGAAGTGACTGCTACTGTGTGTGAGGTGATGAAACGTTCTAAAATTGATAATGGTGATGATTTCAGAATTTGTGAATATACTAAAAATCACTGACTTGTATGCTTTGGATACATTTTGCAGCATGTGAATTATATCTCAATAAAGCTATTATTAGACACACACACACACACACACACACACACACACTTGAGTAAAAGGAAAGGTCCCCCAAAAGGAGGCAGGACTTCTTTTTGGACTGATGGAAACTTCTATGTCTTGGTTGTGGTGGTAGTTACTGAAGTGAATACATTTGTCAAAACTCATTGAGATGTATGTAAGTTAATTCTCAATAAAGTTGATTTTTTAAAAAAAATCTCGATAATAAGGAAAAATAACCTAATTTTTAAAAAGGGCAAAAGATTTGAACTCACCAAATTTGAACTCACAGATGGCAAATAAACACGTGAAGTGATAGTCAACAAAATTAGTCATTAGGAAAATGCAAATGAAAGCCACAATTATGCACCACTACCTGTTGGAATAGCTAAAATTAAAGCGATTGACTAAGTGTTGTTGGCAGGGATGTGCTGGAACTGGGCTGCTTATGCACTAGTAGTGCTAATGTAACATGGTATAACCACTTTGCAAAAATGGTTGACAGCTTCTTAAACATTCAGCATAAGTCTACCACATGATCCAGCGATTCCACTCCTAGATATTTACCCAACAGAAATGAAAACACATGTCCCCGTAAAGAACTTGTACACAACTATTCATAGCAGTTTTATCTGTAACTGTGTAAAACTGGAAACAATCCTAATGCCCATCAACAGGTGAATGGGTAAAAGAATTGTGGTATATACTACTCAGCAACATAATGAAGTGAACTGCTGCGTACAAACTGCATGATTCCATTTATTTAAAAATGTTAGAAAATGCAAACAAATCTATAGCAACAGAAAACAGGTCAGTGATTGCCTGGGGAGGTGAGTGGGAGGGACAGAAGTTAAGGGACAAGGAAATGTTGAGGGGTGATGGCGTGATAGACATGTTCATTCCCTTGATTTGGGTGATAATTTTACTGCAGTATGCATATGTCAAACTTTATCATATTGCATATTTTAAATATGTGTGGTTGATTGTACGTCAATTATACCTCAATAAAGCTGTAAAAACAACGATAATCCATTTAAAGTTCCTGGCTTGCAGTAAGAGCCTATTTTCTCTAATTGTTCCTTGGCTCCACACACTGAAATTATAGGCAGAAGTCGTCTCCCGCTCTGGCTTAGATAGGCCCCTGGGACACAGTGTCCAGTCCCCTCCCAAAACATATTTGTTGGGGAAAGGAAGTGCAATGACCTCTGTATCCCCTCTAACAAGAGCTGGCTTCTTCAGTATGGAAAGCTCCTGTACTCACCTTCTTGGGGTATTGGCTTTAATAATTATTTATTTTGTTGTGAGTTTTCTTATTTTCTACCAACACAGATCAACTCATTGAATGCAAATCAACTCTACCAATATTTTTCCATTGTGAGTATATGCAAGACACCTGGTAAGCACACAGGGAGAAAGAGAAGCAAAGTTGCATGAGAAAGAGCCTGCGAAGGCAAGGATAATCAGAGTCTGGAGGATTTGGGGGCTAATGTGAGAACACGAGTGACTAAACCCACTAGCGTTCAGAGTGGGACTGGAAGACGGGGGCTGCAGATACGCTGCCATGGAGGTTTACCGACACGAGAGCACCATCTGCTTCTCCCTCTTTGAGTTGTGTGGGCTCATCCTGCCATCCCAGATCCACTCTTTTCCTTCCGCTGCCCAAGGGGCTGCCTGTCTATCCAGAGAAAGCATGGAAAGTTTCTCCTTGCTTATTGCTTGCTTTCTGCCTGTCCCCAGAGGAACAGAAAGACTCCAAGCTATCAGATGACTGGGGAGGTCTGGCATTGTCTGTCTTTGCCCACGCCGCTGTCTGCCGCTTCCCAGAGATCTGCTAGCTGAGCTTGTAGATCTGATTTATGGGCGGCTTCTAAAGACAACTTTCAGCTGTGTATTTGTATACAGCGCTCTGTATGGGCTACTCGACAGGCATGCAGATTTCGGGGGAGAAGCATATGCATCTCAGAAGGAAGCAGATGCTGCATAATCAAAAGTAATTTAGAAGGAAAATAGAGAGCGAGAAAAGGACAGACCCCACACCCAACATCGGGAGGTTTGGCGCCACTGCTGTCCTCTCTCTGGAGGCTCCTGGGTGCTTTCCGTGTCCCAAGCAGCTGCGCCAGGAGCCACAGGCGCCCTTCTGCTGGCTGGGCGCGAGTCTGGAAGCAGCAGCCATAAGGGACGTGAGTTATGGGCCCACGGATGCCTTGCGCCCCAGCCACTGCCATCCGAGGGTGCCCGCTGTTGGTTCATCAGGCAGAACAGGCCTTCCGAGAAGCTACCAAATGTCCAGCCAGTCAACGAACGCAATGTGGCAAAGGGTGAAGTTCACGGTGTTCTGAGCCTGCCAACTCCGAAGATCACTCAGGCTGGGATTCTCCTCTGTCGCTTCCTGATCTTGGGTGACCTTGGAAAGGGTATTTGCTCTTTCACAGCCTCATTTTGTCAGTTACAAAATGCGATGATAAACGTAGGAATAACAGTGCTGGCCTTCTCGGGGTTGTTTTAAGGATTAAGCGGAACAACATAGAAAGTGCTGAATTGGGCAGCACAGGCACATGCAAACAGATAAGCTTTTAAGTGATTTTAAACATGGGAGGTGCAGCATTTAGCTAGGAAAGGCATCTTCAGCTGCCGTGGATGTGTGCTGGGACTACACAAGCCTGGGTGGCAAGTCAGGAGCTCACAGATCAAAACGATGGGTGTGCCCACGATGAACGGGGACATCCTTTCAGGTTTAAACCACAACCTGCTGACAGGGCGTCAGTGAACGCTGCCTCTCCTTCCTACCTGTCTTAGTGCAAAGGAAATGATTGCTGGCTCATAAAGAAGGGTTTGACCTCAAACGAAATAAAAAAATCACAACTTCCAGGTATCGAAATGATTTATGTTCACAAGTTCTCTCCAAAAGTGAGATCTCTGGGTACCGTGGTCTCTTTACTCAGGCATAGAGGGAACATATAGTTAAATGTCACCGGAACACCATGTTGCTCTTGTCGGGAGGTAGAACATTTGCCTTCTGGGTCAAAGTGTCTCTTTGCAGGACCCTGATGGTCCTATAGGTTAGCCATGCACCTTTGTACATAAGCAAACAACAGTTATTTCAAAGAATTGTAGGAGGATTCTAGTCCCCTTAAAACCTCTACCTGAGTGGAAAAGGAGAAATTCCTGCGGTGTCACCTAAACTGATATCATCTCCAACTTCCCCCAGGCCTCCTAACTCTACATTTGCTGACAAATTGACCCTTGTCCCATAGTTGTTGACTGGTTGTGTCCCTAACAGCCACAGAATCTGCAAGGCGAATCTCCCAGCCTCACCCCTCCTCCCTTGTTCTCTTATCTACTGCCTGTGATGTGGTCACAGTCACTACTGCCAGTGGTGCTCTCACTGGTACTCCCTGAGCTCTTGCCCACGTCAGACATACTTTGTTTTTACCTTTCATTGGAAATCGAGACACACAGAACCATGGAAACAGTTAGGTCGTGGGAAGAGAGGGCGGGTAGGCCTGTCTGTGCAATGGTGCTCATATTTATTTTCACTCTTAATTTTTGGTTAACTGATGAATGAATTTCAAAGTCTTTAACGTAGTACCTGGCATATACTAAGTGTTGTGTCCATGCTTGCTACTATCATCATTACCACTGTTATAACTTAAAAACAGAACCACAACACATGCTTCGCAATTCACATAAGTGATTTCACAAACTACCCTGCTCCATGTTCTGGTATGTTTCCAATGGCTACCATTTTTTTTTCCCTGTGCAATGTAGAGACCTTACATTGGGACATTGGGACAGCATAGATAGGAGTCCTAGTGTAGACAGGACCACCTGGGCTGGGAGGGGAGCACACATAGGCTTTCCTGAGCTTTCCAGACACATCACTTATGAAAGCGTCCGCAGGGACCACCCGCTCCTAGCACAGTGCTGGCACCTAATGCACATAACAGACGATCTCCTTGACATCCCCTCTGTACCCAGCACCCTGCCTTTTTGCAGTTGTACTTGAAACTTCAGCTCCAGGCCTCATCAACAACCCTGTCCTAGGGCCCAGTAGAGTCACTTCTCACGGCCACGCTGGGACCTCGTGTCTTCGGCCTCACGCTCCTGGAGGAAGCGATTTTAGTCACCCCCAAAACAGCAAAGGGACTGTGCTTTTCTCCTCCAACTCCTTCCCCTGTGCCCAGTCTGGGCGATTACTGTTTCACTCCCTCATCCGGCTTTCTCTCTGCCCGGTAAGCAGTCTGTACTAATACTGTTTTCCTTCCCAGATCTTTTGTTTTGCAGATAATGATCATGATAATAACAATCTCTCTCTTTTGTACGGCGCTTTGTAGCTTTCAGAGCACTTCCTCTGCCATTTTCTTATTTTTCCTTCAAAACAAGCAGGGTGGATAGGCGGGGAAGGGCCATCATCATTCCCATTTCACAGATGAGGCTACGACACTCAGGAGGCTATGACTCACAGGAGGCTATGACATTTAGGAGGCTATGACACTCAGGAGGCTATGACACTCAGAGAGGCTATGACACTCAGGAGGCTATGACACTCAGGAGGCTATGACACTCAGGAGGCTAGGACACTCAGGAGGCTATGACACTCAGGAGGCACACACTCTGCTAAGGTCACACAGCTGGGAAGTGACAGAACCAGAACTAGGATTCACTGCCTTACCTTCAGGTTAGTACTGTTTTCTGGGGAGCAAGCGATTTCCTGTGGGTTCCTGGCAAGCACGAAAGCACAGAGGTGGGAATGAGCGAGCCGTGGGACAATGGACAACAGCACTGGCTGCTGGAGTGGTGGCGCAGGGAACAGCTGAGGGCTGGGGCAGGGGAAGCCGGCATCGTCACGCTTAAAGTGGATAGAGTTAGGGATTCAGAAAAGAGAATTTAAATAACCAAGAAAGGTAGCAAACACCCGGTAAGAACCTCATCAGTTGAATTAACAAAGGAATGAATAGAATCAAAGAGAAGTATGTGTTTTAGCTTCTCTTGGAGAACATGTATTTGTGCTTATGATCAATGCATTCACCTTAGTTAGAGAGGATTGGAAACTCCTAAAGCAGCAACTCTCAATCTTGACCCCCAGGGGACACAGAAATGCCTGGAGATATTTTTGGTTGTTACAACTGCCAAGGATTGTCATAGCATCAAGGGGGTAAAGGCCCTACAAGGCACAGCACAACCCCACAACAAAGACTTATCCGTCCCCAAATGCCAGTTGTGGCAGGGCTGAGAAACCTACCCTTGATCAATAAACATGCCCACAGTTCCCGTATTTTCAGCACAGAGACAATCTTGGGGTTAGCTTTTTGTATGGATCTACAATTATAACTACTGGATAACAGAGTTCTTAGGAGAATGAGAAGGACTTCGAGAGTTAAGTTTGATTTCAAAACCAAGCACTGACACTGCCCAATATTTGTTTCCTCTCTAAGAAATTGACCACGCACCCCTGCGTGGATAATGAAGAAGCGATGGAATAGTGCCAAGTGATGCTTTGCAGGGATACAGGATCGGCTCCCAGTGCTGGCCACGTTAGATCTGAAACATAGACAATTCATCTGTACAGACCTTGGGAACAGGGTGCTCTGTTGAGAGTTGGTCAGGAAAGAATTGATGGAAAAGAACCAGTGTGAAAGGATGAGAACTTCAAGGAATGTCAGGGCTGGAAGACGTCTTTAAAAAATATGTCCTATTGTTCCTTTTATTCACGGGCAAACTGGAGCTCACAAAATTCCACCGATGGCAGCATGATGGGACCCAAACCCAAGATTCCAAGTGGTGGGAGTGAAACCACGCCCTCAAAGATACTCTAGTCTCATTCCAGTGTGCACAGGGCCAGGTCTGGTGGGGCTGTTTCTTTGGGTTTACTAGGACATTGCTTATTCTAGCAGGGAGAAATCTGCTCCCTTGGGAGATATGTGTTCTTTGGTACAATGTTGACAAAACGATAATTATACTCCTGCTGAACATTTATGCAACATTGTACCCTTTCTGAAATTTTTTTGCAAGTGCTCTTTCTCACCTTCAAGCCCCTGTACCTTTTTATGTGGGATGCTTTTCTTTTCTTTTTCCTAATCATCCTTCATTTAGCAACCCATCATCCAGTTCTGCGAATCTTTCCTTGACTCCAATCTCTCTCTCTCTCTCATATAGAATAAATCCCTGCTGCTGCACACTATTTCTATGCTTGCCAAGACTCTGCACTGTTTCTAGCTATATTTCTGCTGTACAATAACTTGTATCATGTTGGATTTTGTGGAAACCAGTAAATAACACCCCCTTTCCTCCCCTGTTGGATTCAGAATCAATTGAGAAATAAGACACAGTTGTCGAACAGATGGAAATAAAAATATAAAGTTTATTGGTAAAATTTGTTCTAGAGTATAGCTTAGTTCTGCAGCCAAGCGTGGCTCCCTAATAATTTCCTCCAGAGTGAAACTCACCCATCCGGTCACAGGCAGCATTAGAAACGTGCCGTGGGGAGCGAGTCGGGTGATGGAAAGAAAGAGGCCCCATGGTTTTTCTCCCTGGAGATTGCTAAATTTTTCCTTTCTTGAGGACTGATTATTTCAGAATCGACATCAAAATGCACAGTCTGTCTCCTCTGCTAGATTGTGGGCAACTTGGGGGCAGGGATACCATATGGTCTACCTTTGTGTTCTTGACTCCAAGTTGAATGTCTGGTACATAGCAGGTCTGTTAAATGAGAGATGTTAAACCCACATCATGCCTCTTTCTTCTACCTCGTTTCATTTCTTTCAAACTGAAGTCTGATGCTCCCCTAACCAGGTTCTACCTCACCCCATGTGCATTGTGGGAATGAATCTCACAATGCCCCTGTGAATAATTTTACTCTCCCTTTTGCAGAGGAGGGAATCGAAACTTGGAGCTGTTTAATAACCTGTTTGGTCATTAAAGTCAGACAGCAAGCAAGTGGCAACACCAAGTTCAATGTGTGGGCCGCCTTAACCTCCACATAGGGTGCTATGGGGCTTCTCACTTGCTAGCTTGGAGAGCTCCTTTTCTGCATCCTCTCCCAAGTTCTTAGCCAGTCCTGGCCAAGGCAGGACTTCGAATAGACTCAATTCTTAATCTAGTGAGTTTGTAGGCTAAAGACTTAATGGGTCCAGTCGCCCAGTTACTATTACAATTGCCCTTGCCGAAGCATCGTGTGATAGCTCTGCTCAGGGAAGTCACTGAGCTCTGTAGTCCCCAAGCCACAGCCCAGCTTCCTGCCTGCCAGGAAGGATCCCGCTTTCAAAGTTTGCACCCATCCAAGGCCCACCTTCAAGGCGGAATTTAGGTCTGTCCTATATCCAGCCCTGTTAGATGACTGTATCTCAAGGACATAGCCCTGAGCAATGACTGCCTGTTCAGCCTCACCTTTATTCTCTGCCAGTGTGTTGTGTCTACCTGGTCAGGATCTCATTGTCCTCTCCTGGCAGACCTATGAACTTGCCAAGACTTTAGACACCCCAGTTGCCATCTCAGCCTTTGGCCTCTGCCACATACCCTGTGTCCACAACCAGTGTCTACCCATGCTGGAGTGCAGGGCTCGAGTGAGGTCCCAGCCCACTCTTTCCTCTCTCTCCTTGCAACAAAGGGAAGAGCGTCGTGTCTGGAAGATAGGAGCCATCATTTGTGAAGCAGGTGGGGGTGAGGTTTCATGAACCATCTCCACTTTGTTAGATGAAGAGAAGGAGACCTCAGGAGGCTGAGAAGCCTGCCCAAGGTCGTGCAGGCCTGAAGCTCTGGGAAGGAAATCAGGGTTTAGGACATTTTGATCACTGTGTCTCTGCGTGCTCAATCCATCTCCTTACTGCATAGCCAGACAATATCCCTCCTGGCCTCTATAAGCTCCCGCCTCCCTATTCAATCAGAAGGAGGTAAGATGAGAGGAAATAAAGAATAATAATAAAAAAAAAGACAAAAATCTTTCACAATTCAGCATAGTGCTAATCTGACATGACAAGGCCAAGTCCGTCTTTTCACGGTGACAATTACTTAAAGGGCATCGGTGCCATGGCACCATTAAAGTAATAGCAAAGATGGATTGTAGGACATCGTGGATCAATGTGCTAAGTGTTGTTCAACTTGTTCAATGAAATACAGCATTGGATCATTAACCTTACCAATGTCAATGTATTGTCACTCTCAAATTCCGCTAAATGAATGTCCACGGCCCTCATTAAAAGGTGCACTTTGAGGGTACTAATGTATTAATACCTTATTGGCTGATAATAAAAGGAGAGGCTCTTCAGGGCAGGACAAAGAATCTGGGCAGAAGCTAGGACTATTTGCTGGAGAGGGGAAGACAGACAGACGCAAATGTGGAGACGCAGACTGTACCAACGTTGGAGGGAGAGGCAGAGGGACAGAGGGAGGAAGGCAGAGAGCTTCGTGGGCACTCACCCCCATGATGGGCAGGTCTAGAGTAGGCGGAAATTGATGGCGGACTGGAAAAGGAAGCTGCAACTTTGCATTTTATCTTCTTTCAGGATGACTTTCTGGTTTTAAAAATGTTACATCATCATTTTGGCCCTTCATCCAGCTCAGAACCTCAAAGAAGTGAGAAGGTGCTTACAAAGAAAGCAATGCGTGAGTGTAGTGCATACTAGATAGACAGCCCAAGAAAGAGCTGCTTCCTCCTCTTGCCCCCTGCCCCTCTGTCCTGTGGTGGTGAGAACTATGCAGGAGCCCTAGCTCCATGACGTGGAGGTGAGGACAATGAATGGAGCCCGAGAGACCTGAGTTTTGTTTCCAGTTCTGCTGCCATTGCAAGAATTAAGGTAGACCATACCATTCTCTGGCTCTCACTTTCCTTATTTGTAAAACAAGGGGCTTGGAGGATGACATCAGTGGTTTTTAAACAAGTTTTTTTTTTTTTGTCCTGGGTCTTCAGCATCTGTGGAGGTGACAAGGTCCACTGAAGAAAAAAATAAGGGCAAGGAGGAGCAGGAATCTGATCCCTCCCTCTCGTCTCTGCAGAGCCGCTCTGCTCGCATACGTCCTGTGTTAGGCTTTCGCATAACATTTCATTGGAAAAATGGACCCCACGGCTACACAAGACAAAACAAACAGCCAAACAAACAAATTCGAAACAAAAACTCTGAACCGCGTAATCCCCAACATTTAATAATTTTTAACACCAAAAATGTACGAGCTGGAAAGTGACCAACGCAGTCCATCATTTAGTCTTTGTATCTAGCAACTGTCAAGCAGATTGATTTTTTTTTTTCCCCTTAACAAGGGTTCTGATTATCTTGGCACCATGTAGAAATAACTTAATTGTGTCTGTACCATCGGAACATGCATTAATGCCTCATGGGCTGATGATAAGCTCTCCGGATAGAGTGAGGATGTTTGAAAGGGAGCCAAGCACAGGGGTGGCGAGGGGCCGAGTTCTCCAGCGGGAGGGGGTATGGTGGCTAAAGAGGCAGAGATGCTGATGCACACAGGAGAGGGAGAGATTGGGCAACCAGAGTGGTGGTGATGCTCATTTTACAGCCAGAGAGGATTTTGATTGTCCAGCAGTTTCTGAGAACTATTTGCCTAGTGACTCCAAGCTGAATCAGGGTGATTTTTTTTTTTTTGTCTCCATAATGTATACTAAGTACTTCATTTATCATAAACTTCTCCTGGGGGTGGCTGATTTTTACTCTTACTCATTCTCCGAACTGCCTGCAAATGTTTCTCCAAATCCAGAGGAACTCTTTTGAAAGTTTACATTTTCATTTCCTGAGCCCAGTTCTGCAAAGGGTCTGCCGTTGGGCTGACACTCTCGAAAGCTCCTCTGGAACTCTCTCCTGGATGACCGGTCCCCATCTGGGGATTTCCAGGTCAAGCCTCATGAGCAGTACTTGCACAAAAACCACACAAATGAATACCGTGGAGCTAAGGAAGGAACTGTAGTTATTTGCATGTGTTTTCTTAGAAAGTGAAGGGAGTGCCCCTTGAGTCAAGAATGATTATTTCAAAAAATGTTCTTTTATCTAAGTGTGTACTCCTTGAAGACAGGGACCATTATCTTATTTACTTATTTTTATTGTTAATATTACTATTATTGCTATTATTTGTCTCTACCAGTGTTTCCCTGACTTGACTGATGGTATGAGTGGCTTGGGGTACTTGGAAAAAAATGCATATTTTTTGGTCCCTCTTCTAGACTTCATGTTAGTAGATGTAGAATGGTTTCCCAGGATTCTGTGATTTTTAACAGAAAGAAAGAGTACTTCAATGATTCTTATGATCATAGAAGTTCGAGAAACATATAATCAAGTGACCAGTCCAGTGACTGGCACCATGACAGTCCTCAACAAATGTTCACAAAGAATGAGGGCATTCAAGGCACAGGATTAATGGCCCAGGTGTAGCCTAATGAGGAAGAGAAGCAGACATGGAAAAAGGCCAGGCTAGTCATCTGTGCTTCCTGAGAGCCCAGCACTGGGTTAGGGGCTGAGTATAATTCATAGACTCTCAAGCCCACCAACATCTGCATCCCCGAACTAGACACCCGGAGCCTGGGCCTGTGATAAGCAGATGGTGGGTTCATTCAAGAGGCAGAAATTTAGGGACCACCCCCAGCCTCACTATACAGTGCTCTTCAGAGACACAAGCTGTAGATCCCAAGTAGGGATCCAGACTGTTGTCCATTTTAGGCTATTATCAGAATCTATGTTTCCCTGCTGCATGCTGCTCCCTTTCTGCTTCTCTATACAAGCGGGGTCACTTTTTTGTCCTCCTTGGACCCATAGTGGACTTTATCCTGATAAGAATCTCTGCTTCCTGGAGGAGCAAGATGGCCTGAGGCTTGCTGTGCTGTGCTTGCCTTTCAGGAACACCTTCTGGTAGTGACTTCCCTTCACTCTCCCATCTGCCTGTCTCCGCTTGTTGATAAATTACCTGGCGTGAGCTCTGCTGCACACATGCCCCCTGCCCTTGTGATGGTTTCCTGGATCCATGAGATTTTTGCATAGTTTAATGAGATCTGGCTGAGCACTGTGCAGCGGGCTAGGGGCCGAGGATAC
This sequence comes from Mirza zaza, assembly GCA_008750895.1. Lineage (NCBI taxonomy): Eukaryota > Metazoa > Chordata > Mammalia > Primates > Cheirogaleidae > Mirza > Mirza zaza. The sequence goes on from VSMD01010542.1 coordinate 13,059, forward strand.
AGTAGTGAATGACATGCACCCTCCTCCTTAGCTTAGACTCTTTGGAGGAATGAAAGACCAGAAAGCCAGTGCATGCTAAACAATGTGAAAAGTGCTAGCTTAGGATTCAGCACAGCATGCTATAGGAGCTCACAGAAGGAATCTTAAATGAAGGCTGTCTGCATCAGAGAAGGCCTCCTGGAGGAGGTGCTACTTGTTCTGCTTCTTGAAGGAGTCAGCCAGTCAAAGAAGAAAGCCAGATGGGAATCTAGGAAGAGGAAGCAGAATCCATAAAAGCCAATATTTGAGTAACTATATTCCATGAACTGCTATCTAACTCCCCTGGTCTTGGACTCTATTGCATTTAAGGAAGAATTCTGCAACCAGAGGTCAGAAAACTATATTTTAATTATTTTTCTCTTTTTAATTTGTGGTATGGTCCTGGAAAAGTCATTTCTTTTCTCAGTGTCTTAGGGTTATCTTCTGTGGAGGGTCTGGAGAAAATGACCTTTACAATTCCTTTCAGTAACTCTACTCTGAATTTTCCTCTAGCACATGCTTTGCCACTTATCATGATGAATTTTTTCACTATGTTGCATGTGTGTGTGTTTATGGGTGCACACGTGCATTCATGCATGTACATGTTGCTAAGGTCTATCTACATATAGCTGCCTTTGTTGTGGAATTAAAACTAGATGTCTGGGAGAAACACATTTATTTTTTTTATCACGACATAACACAGTACATAACACAGATACACGCACACTCGCACACACAAGCATCCTCTCCAGAGAAAACAGCCCAAGAGGGGTAGAGGGGAGTGGGGGGTGGATGAAGGGGAGCAGAGCATGGGGCTGTCACAGCCCATGGCTTAAAAATGGCTTGAGTTGCAATTAAAAAAGACAGAGGCCAAAGGTTACTCCCTGGCATTTTACTCATGGTGGATAATTTTAGAGGGTGATGTGTCTCAGCTTGTTGAGGCATTCTGAGAGTCTTGCAACAGCTTAAGTCTAGCTAGTCTGAAATAAACATCAAAGAGACGGACACATACAAAGACTCCAGAGAGAAGGTGCATGTTGGCAGACATTAAATGGCGGCAAAAAATTCAACTTGATTGGCATTGCTCCTGGATCCTTATTTTTTGATTAATAGTAGAGATTAGATAATTTTTAAATTGTTAATTATTTCCAGAGAGCATATATGATATCAGGTAGTCTTAGGCAGTCTTGTCACTGGGAAGGTTAAATACTCTCTGTACTTGATAATTACCTAATCACCATTACTTTTTTACATTAATTCTGCCCCAGAATTCATTATGACTGGGCTGGGCGATTAAAGCTTGCATGGAAAGAAAGAAAGCACCCTGTTGTTTGCATTGATTTAGCAGTGAATGCAATACCCTACTAATACCAAGCTTATCCAGAACAGCCTGAAATAGTTTCTCCTGCCAGCTTGTTAAATTTGCTCCTAGGTTCACCTTTGTGTGTCCACCAGCAAGTAGTGCAAGAGGAAATGCAAATGAGCCCCCACCCAGCAAAGTCTGAGGCCAGCAAGGAAGTAACCTGCAGGGGAGGAAGGTGAAAGCAATTAAAGAAGGCTTGCCTCTCTCCAGAATGTCAGGGGCTCTTCTGGAGAAGCTGCTGTTTCCCCCTCAAACCCTCTTCATGGTCCACTGCTAACAGGTCTCTCAAGTGAACACATCCGTTAGCTTTGTCCTTTGGCAAAACCATTTGCTGAATCAATGTCAGCGCAGCTGAGTGTGGCCAGAAACCCCTCTCATGGCCAAGAATTCATGGGAGCTGCAAAAGGGGACAAATAAAAATCACAGTCACAAAGGTAAGCTTGGCTTTTGCAAAAGCTGCCCTTGGCCAAAATTACAATGAATGTGAGCCCTGCGTGTGGCCCAGGGAGTAGGAAAATAGAAAACCTCACACACAGCTTCAGGCTATATAAATTGGGATAAGCTTTATGGAGGGCAATTTGGCAAAATGTGTTAATGACCTTAAGAGGGTGCATCTCTTCTGACTCAGTATGTTTATCTTTGGAAATGCATAAATATGTGTGTCTAAAATATTAAAATATTTTAGTGACAAATGTACACATTGAACTATAGAGAGTTGATAAGGTTAATTGTGATTTATCTAAACGATGTGATACTTTGCACTCTTTAAAAATCAAATTAGATACTATTTATTGATATTGGAAAATGGCCCTCATCTATCTTTAAATTTTCTTTTTTAAAAGAAGAGACTGCAAAAAAGTAAAATGTGGGAACATTTAGTTTTATAAAGCACATAAAACATTTACTACAAAAGTATGTAAAGACATAAGCATGATGTTAACAGTGATTATCACTGGATGGTAGATACTGAGTAATTTTTATTTCTTTGAGGCTCTTTTTTTAAGGTTTCCAAATTTTTAGCAATCAGTACACATTATCTTTTTAATTAGAAAATATACAACAAACTTTACACTTGTCTTTTCAGGTTTCAGCTTATCATGTCCATCAAATGCCTAATCTCATAGAACATCTGTAAGAATTTAACATCATCTAAGTTATTTAGGAAATGTCCAGATCATCTCCACAACACAAACACTGGAGTTTTGAAAAAGTCTGTTAGCACGTACTCATTTTAGAAGTGGATTAAAAATGGTCCAAGGGCTTTTAGTTACAGAAAGAAAATGTAATAAATCATGAGAGCTCATTTTCTTTCCATTTAGGGAAACTGTCCTGGGAGAAGAGCAGTTGGGGAACGAGAATGCTAGTCCTCAGTTCCTGTTCCTGGTCCTGGGGCTTCTCACGTGTAATGTGAAGAATCTGGGCCACATGGGTTTCCAGGTTTCCCCAGAGCTAAGATTTCAGGACGCTATGGGATTTAAATCTACATTGAGAGCTGCTGCTCAGTGGGTTTGACAGCCGGTTTCTCTCAGTATTAAGAAGATGTTGTGGCAAAATTGAATTCTCCCAAGAAAGAAATAGCTACAGTGAGTCTTTGGAACTGAGACATGAATTCCTTTTGCCCACAGAAGAATCAAGATCTTGAACTGAACTACTTTCATTCCCTGAACCAACCCCTATTTTGGTTTCAACTAAGAGAAGATATTTAAATAGAAAGCAAACCTGAATATTTTTAGTTCTACTGAATATTAAACCTACATAGTCCCTGCATTGAATCATGGTTTCCTTCATCATTACAGCAGACACTGCAAGTTGCCTACTCAAATCCGTGTCTCCTGGTCTTGGCGGTGTGAGCAGATGATGCCGAAAGTGCTTTAGTCATCTTGGACCATGCACAGACAAACCTTAGGGCAAATGCCAACATTCTGGAAAAGTAGAAAAAGGAATGAATGTGGAGTCTTAAGTCTCTGAGCAGCTGTATTAGCTAATTCTAGAAATGCCTACCTCTAGACTTAATATTTGAGATAAAACACAGTTTTTTTTTTTTTTGTCAACTAGTCTATTACTTGAAGCCTAAAGGACCTTAACTGGCCTCTGCTTTTCTTAATTTCTTCTGATCAAGATAGGGAAGCTAGTGTTAACAGTTAAGGGTCAAAATATTTTAAAATGTCACATGGTAAAGTGCTAAAAACCAATCAGGAATCAAAACATACTTTAGACTACAGTATTTAAACAGTGTGGTTCTGCTCCAGGGATGGGCAAATTAAAAAAAATCCAGATATAGGTCCATGTGCATATGAGAATTTAGTGGCAAAGAGGACCTCCAAGCAAGATGGTTAGAAGTACACCCTCTGGGATGATACTGTCTAGTTTGGGATCCTGGCCCCAGCCAATTGTTAGGTGTCCAACCATGGGAAAGTTATTTAAATTTTCTAAGTTTTAGTTGCCTCATCTATAAAACACGAATAATAATATCTACGATATAGGGTTGTAAAGATATTAGTACATCATACAAAGTGCTACATTTTCACGGTCCTTGGTGTGTCACAGAAGGTATATTGATTGGCATCATTTATGTGTTAATACCACTTCAAAATCCTCTTCGTCTATCTCTTGTTATCGACCCATGTTGTCCCATAGGTAGGTATGAGTTACATGTGGCTCTATACATTTAAACTTAAATTAATTAAAAGTAACAAAAATATAAAAAAAAATTCAGTTTCTTAGTTTTACTGGCCACAATTTTAAGAGCTCAATAGCCATGTGCATGTGGCTAGCAGCTACCACACTGGACAGCTCAGGTATAGACCATTTCTGTCCTGGTAGGAAGTGTCGATGGGCCGTGCTGTGCAAGAGCTTTCTACAGCAGCTGTTTTGCCCATTGCACACTTTGACCAGCTTCACGGAGGTGTGATCAGACAGACAGCACTTGTCTTTGGCCCCCACTGCTTACCTCTCTCTTGTCTTCTACGCTGAGACATCCCGTGGAATGCAGGTGAGAAGGTGTTCTGCACTCACAAGTGCCCAACCTGGAATTGTAGGGGAGTTAATGTCTGCGGGGGCCACCTTTGGCCAAGGAGGAATGGGAGTCAAGGGATAAATGCTTCTCTCCCTTCATTTCCCAGTGTATTCAGTAAAGCTTCTCAGCAGATCCAGGGCGATTAGGCAGCAATTGCCCACAGGGGTGGCTGACTTGAAAGCATATTTGTATATTGACTTGCTCTCCTGCCAGGTCTCACTCCCCACTTATGAATTCCTGTTTCTTGGGCTCACATTTCCAAATACACTCAAGCTTTTGGCTCCAGTTCTGTTTTCAGGGAATGCAAGCTAAAACAGACCCTCTGTAATAATTGCTAATTAGTAGGAGAAAGGACAGAATCATTGATAAGTGATATTTAAATATCAGTAGACTAGTTTGAGAAAAAAAGATAAATCTACATCAAGCACATAGAAATTCTATGTGGATTAAAGACTGAAATGCACGAAAAAAATTACAAGGCTATAAAAGTTAAGTACTAGAAGAAAATGTCAGAATAATTTTTATAATCTTGGACTATGAAAAGCCTTCTAAACAGAGATTCTGAACAATTTTTTTTAAAAAAGAGTAATTAAATTTTCATAATTTGTATAGAGCAAAAGATAACACAAACAAAATAAAAAATGAAAACCTAGGAAAAGAATTTAAGTATATCATAGACAATGGACTAATTTTCCTAATATAAAGATATCTTCCCCAAATTTTCAAACCAATTAAAAAAAAAAATACCACATAAGCAACTTAGCACTCTGAACATCCACATTGTGGATGTCCTATAAAAATGTGTTGGATAAATAAACAATTCCATGGAATTATGGGCAAATTATTTAAAAATCCACTGAATAAAAAATCAAATGGGTTATAAACATATAATGTTCAATTCTACTAGAGATTGGAGATATACCTGTTAAACAAGAAACAATTTTCTTTCTGCCCATAAGATGGGCAGAAATATAAAGGATTGATGATATCTGGTTTTAATGAAGATGTGGGAGGAAAAGGCACCGCTATACACTGTTGGCGAGTGTAAAAACAGATATCATTTTATGCAGGACAATTTTATAGTATCTATCAAAATTTAAGATGTACATATCCTTTGACCCATGAATTCTACTTGTAGGAACCCATCTTTCTTAGTCAGTTTGGGATGCCACAACAAAATGCCTTAGACTAGGAAATTTATAAACAACAGAAATCTATGGCCCACAGTTCTGCGTGCTAGGACGTCCAAGATCAAGCCACCAGCAGGTACGGTGTCTGGTAAGGGCTTGCTGTCTGCTTTGTAGATGGTGACCCTTGTTGCTGTCTTTTCACATGGCAGAAGGGACAAACCTTGTGTCCTCCCATGGTGAAAGAAGTGGAAGGGACCAGGTCTCTCTCTCCAATTTATTTTATAAGGGCACTAATCCCACACATGAGGGCTCATGACTTAATCACTTCCTCAAAGGCTCCACCTCTTAATACTATGACTATACTATGGGTATTAGGTTCCAATATATGAATTTGGGGGATATAGACCATAGCAGAATCCTAAAAATTTGCAAAAGTAAGTATATAAGAATATATTTGCCATGGTATAAGAAATTTTACTATAGTATAGTTGGCATATCAGAAAATTGAGGAGGACTGAATGTTCATCATTTGGGGAATGGTAAACCATAGTACAATGAAACTATAGAATATTAGATAACTACTAAGAAACTGAAATAGATTCAGAGGGATGCCCATTGTTATGGGTTCAATTTTGTGCCCCCCAAAAGATAATATTGAAGTTCTAACTCCCAATACTTCAGAATGTAGTCTTATTTGGAAATAGGCTCTTTATAGAGGCAATCAAGTTAAAATGAGGTCTTTAGGTGGGTGTAGGGGGTCCCTAATCCAGGAAGACAGTTGTCCCCATGGAAGGGAAAGACTGGACAGAGAGGTAGATATGCACATAGGGAAGATGATGGGAAGACACACAGAGAGAAGATGGCTATGTCACTGGAGTGATGTGTCTACAAGCCAGGGAGAGCCAAGGAATGCTGGCAAACACCAGAAATTAGAAGAGGCAAAGGAAGGATTCCCTCCCAGAGTCATCAGAGAGAATATGGCCCTGCTGACATCTTCATTTCGAACTCCTACCCCTCAGAACTGCGGGAGAATCCATTTCTATTGTATGAGTCACCTAGTTTTTGGCACTTTGTCGTGGCAATCCTAGCAAACTAACATACCCGTGATCTATCGTGGTGCAAAATAGGAATGTGCAGACAAATAAGTATAATGCAAATTAATTTTGCTAAAGGAATGTTGCTGCATATATTCTATATGTTCCCCCGTGCTTGTGTGTACGTAGAAAAGCTCTGGAAGGGTATCCACAAGGCTGTGGGTATCCACAAGGCTGTTTAACAAGACAGCCCCTGAGAAGGGGACTTGTTGAGTTGGGCCATTATGGGAATGACTTGCTTTTTACTTCTCAAATGCTCCATTTAATTTTTTCTCAGTGAGCATGTATCACTTGGCAAATATATTCCCCCCGTGAAAATTCAAGTCCCTGGCACAACCAGGGGCCATTTTTTTTCTTTTTTTGAGACAGGGTCTCACTCTGTTGCCTGGGCTAGAGTGCCATGGCTAGATTCAGCCTAGCTCACAGCAACCTCCAACTCCTGGGCTCAAGCAATCCTCCTGCCTCAGCCTCCCAAGTAGCTGGGACTACAGGCATGCACCACCATGCCCGGCTAATTTTTTATATATATATTAGTTGGCCAATTAATTTCTTTCTATTTATAGTAGAGACAGAGTCTCGCTCTTGCTAAGGCTGGTTTCAAAGTCCTGACCTCGAGCAATCTGCCCGCCTCAGCCTCCCAGAGTGCTAGGATTACAGGCGTGAGCCACTGTGTCTGGCCTACCAGGGGCCTTTTTTTTTTCAAGGAGAAGAGAAAGAAGAGGTAGAGGAGGAGAAGGAATGTAGCACAGGGGGCCACTATGGGGGCCCAGTGACTGCCCACTGGGGCCTCTGAACCTTTGCAGAGAAAGTGCCAGTCAGTAAAATACGCAATTGCTATAACTCTTAATGCCTTTGAGCTGCAAAGAAGAAGAAACCAAATCTTGGCATGGGAGGAGGGAACACCCTCCTTTCCACTGGAGGTGGGAACCCCCTCCCTTAGAAGATTCTGGCTGGCAGCTTTCCTCCTCCTGCCTCTGCACTAAGCCCTGCTGTGAGGATGCAGCATGAGTGCCAGACTGAGCACTATTTTCGTGTGTTCCCAGGCTTATTTCTGAATATCTAGGAATCACCAGCAGAGCTTCGTGAGATGGATGGTGGCCACGAAGTCAAGTGACATCCTATCTCCTCCCACCTCCTTCTTTTCCTCTGTTCCGAGGTACCTCTAGGGGGACAGGAGGGTGGGGGTGGCAGCAGGAGGAGAGTGGCATAAGCAAGAGTGGATATGGGGGTTTCTGATAACAGGTGGATGAGGAGCACGTTCAGTGGGACCAGAGAAGCAGATCTGTAAAAACCAAGGAGGCTTCACGTGGCTCTGTGGGCCACCCTGTTGTGGCCTTTTCTCTTTGTCCTGCTCTGTGTCCTCATCCCTTCTAGCACAGCACTCGCTCCTTCCTATGTTCTTCCCTCTTCTTATCAAACCCAGGCAGGATTTGCTCTCACCAAGACAGTGAGATTATCGCGTATCTAGTAACCTTTCCCTCTGTCACTGCAAAGACTGGAATTAAACTTCAGATGCAAAAGGACAAGTCCCTCAGGTGCTGGAGGAGGGTTCCAGTGGCCATACGAGTCTCTCCAGTACCCCTGGACACAATATGCCTAGCCCGTGCTCAGTGAGGATGAAGAAATTGGTAGCAGATGTTCATATTATCCATCCTTCCCACCGATTATATTGGATTTGCCATTTTAAAGATGGGAATATTGAGGCCAAAAAAAAAAAAAAAGAAAAGAAAAAGTTGTGTAATGTGTCAGGTCACACAGCTGGTATGACAGAATTGAGATTTGAAGCAGACAGCCTGGCTGTGGATCTTGGGTCTGAGCTACCTGTGACACTGCTTCTCGGAGCTGCGGTCACATGTACCTGGAGGACAGCTACCCCAAATCGCACATGAACCTGCTAAGAGCCAAAGCATGGGCTGTGAATCAGAGAGAGATCTAAATAGATGAAATCAGGCAATTCCCTAACCAGCTAGCAGGAGGAACCACTGTAAAGGTCTCTCATTAGACTGCTGCATATGCCATTGTGACACCCTGGAGACACAACTTGCTTGAGGGTAGGTGGATTCCCAACAGCAGGTGCAATTGAATTAGATCTCAGGGGATTAGGAGAAACCTCTCTCTATCTCTCCTTTGGCCCAGTTCCATGCTGAATGTGACATCCAAGAGACTGTGACAATGTCACTTTGCCCTGTAGAGAATCGGAACAGGCAACCCATTCTCACCCCTACCCATTCTCAAATTTGCATTTCATAGGCTGGACAGGACAACGCCTGTGACCTTCACCCTTGTTTTCAGGATCTATCGCCCTTGGTGATGTCAGCCACGGTCTCTGGTTATCGTAGTGTTCCAGTGAGATTTTGCAAGTGAAATGTTTTTACAATTTTTAATCCAATGGCAAAAAGATCAGATATCATGGTTGCGGAGGAAAGATGAACAAGGCTATTGGACTCTGAACGCTGTTTGCGTGTATTAAAATATCCCATTGTTCTCTGTCCTCTCTCCCACCATGTTCTCTTCTCAGATAAGAGACTTCGACTCTCCAGGCGGCCTGAATGAGGTTTATGGATGAGATTGATATTTAAGACTCTGGCAAAGCTTGACCTTCGGCTTCCCAATAAGCAGCAAGGACAAATTGCAGCGCTCAGGACTTGAGACTTTAATTCCCACCAATTGCTTCTCTCCAGCCCATTATGCATGAGAAATGCAACCGGCTCAGCCTCTGCTGCCCTGATAATCCAGGGGTGCCTCTCAATCACAGACCCACAGAATGTTAGAGATCGAGAGGGCCTTAGAGATCACCAGGTGGGTCCAACCTCCTCATTTTACAGATGAAGAACTTCCCTTCAGGTGTGCATGCCTTGCAGGCTTGGCTGCTCTGCTCCGGCTTGCTCTTTCCAGGTAGATACGGAACGGCAAGGCTATGAAGTCATTAGCATGCCTGCCAATGTCTTTAATTTGTGGTCGACATGGAAGTAGGAGAGTGTCTGTAGGCTGGGACAGAAATTGCAGACCTAAGTTTCAATGATGCTGGATGTGGACAAATTGCTTGCTACCATGTAAATGAAGGTGACAACGCTGCTTTTGAGCTATATCCTTGAGAAGGTTCTCCATGGGGCAGGAGAGGAAAATCTTTCTGTTTGTCCTGCCCAACCTCTTTCTGGTTTGGCAGAAGAATCCTAAAGTTTGCCACGTTTCCCCAACCCAGCAATAAAGTTACTATCTCTCCAGTTCTTTGACTTCTCCCTGCCAGCTCGGAGCACGATATTGACAGCCAATGGTTATTGATTATTGATCCCTTTTATGTGCTGGGCACCATTCTGAGGGCTTTGCATGAATTAGCTCATGGAAAGCTTGCAAAACTCCCATGAGGTAGGTGTGAATGTTAACCCTACTTTATGGGTGAAGAAACTGAAGCAAGGAGAGATTGAGCAAATTATCCTAGGTACAGAGCTATGGCCTCCAAGTCCCAAGGAGGGAGGAATACTTTGGCAGGAAGAGCTTCCAGGTTAGGGATAAACTTCTCCAGAGGGTGTATGCTGGTGGTGAGTTGAGGTCAGTTTAACTCGAGGTGGGGAGGAAGGACCCACTGAAGCAGAACCCCCTGTCATGCACACATGGAGAGACTTTGCATGCTAGAAGTGACATGGACTGTAGAGTCAGAGGTAGGTTCTAATTCTTGCCAGCTGTATGGGCTTGGGCAGGATACTCACTGTCCCAGAGCTTCCATTTCCACCTTTGTGCAATAGATGTAACAATGGTGATGATGACTAGGAGGGTGATGAGCCTTGCAGAGTTGTTGGTAAGGTTAAAGGTATCATGCAGAACATGACCCGTGTGAGTGTTTAATGAATGCCAAACCTTGCTGGGGGGGCACCTTCTTTCTTCTTGCCTCTTGTTTCCAGGTGGATGAGTTTCCACTGACGTAACCCTCCCAGCTTCTCTCTTCTCCACTCACTCAGTAACTGAAGCACAGAAAAAGTAGCTCGCTGGTACATTGGTCACCCAGCTGGCAAGCGGGGAGCTGGGATGTAAACCCAGACAGTGTGGCTTCGGAGGCCACACACTTCGATGCCTTGCCACACTAACCCCTAGGAAGACAAAGTCTACGTGCTATCAAATATCTGCCTTCTCACTGGCAGCGACAGGGCTCAACCCGCAGGCTCTTTGGAAAATGCGGCGTGGAGAAATGGATGCAGAGCTGATGACTCAAACCACACTCTCTCCAAACCCTGTCTTCTTTTCTGCCCCGAAGGTGGGAGGCTTAGGACACAGACAGCATCCACTCATCCCTGGTTTTCCCAGAAAGATCTTCACATACACCCATTTTCCTTGTGTGGCTATCAGTAGCTCCCCCTTCACTCCCAAAGTGTCCAAGTCTGGAGGCGAATTATATGGTCGGTCTATGCGTAGGCATGGGAAATGTTTGGATGAGGGAGGGGCACAGGTCACGGGCAAGGTTTTTGGCACATTCTTTAAAGCAGAGAGAAAAATTCTGGGCCATATATATATATATATATATATATATATATTTTTTTTTTTTTTTGTGAGGGCTGAGCTAGTTGGCGCCACCAGAACCTAAGGCCACATGACTTCTTGTAATCCAGGCTTCCTGGGCTCTGTCTTGGCTGTCCTGTCTTTGTTCCGGCTCTTGCATGAGTCTCGCTAATGCATTCCAAGGGCCATCAGAGTCCTAAATGACAGCTTAACAGCAAGCAGTCACCCCATGTGCTTCTTGCCACATGGTCAGGAGCAGCCTACAGGCAACCTGTTGCCCGTGACAGCGATAAGAAACCTGAAGCAGGGAATGACCTATTTCGCCTGGGTCCTGGAGTTAAATTTACTGGCATAATTGCCAGATGTAATTTCTCTGCACCTCTTTCTGCTAAGTGCTCTTTAAGAGCAAAGCACTTAGTAAATTATAAGGAGGTACCAGCACAAAAGTGCTTACAAATAAGAATTATAGAAAATCAGAAGCCAAACGCTCACAGCAGCAAAAAAATTTTTTTTTTCTTTAATCAGAAACCGAGTCAGAATTGTACAGGAGTGGCGAGGTGACGTCTCTCAGGCAGGCGATAACATAAGCTGTTCATATACTTTAAGATCTAATCTATCATTTTAAAAATTATTTTATTACAGGGAAGTTCTATTAAAAAAAAATAAGAGTCTGCGTTCCCATATTCCACTAGGTGCCCCAAGGGAAGTCAGATAAAAGGTAATAATAGAACTAATGGGAATTAACTTCGCAACATTAACCCACCAGGCTGGGAGGGCAAGAGGCACAAATTGGTAGATAGGGAAATCCAACTACCAACTGGCCTATGCCAAATGTGTTTTGTAGCTGTCTCTGCTGGTTTTCATTTCAGGAAAGGGAGTTAGTCACAAAGAAGTTGGCATCTGACTGCAGCCACAGCGATGGCGGAAAGAAACAAAACCCAGGCTTTCTGGAATCTTGGATTCCAGAATCCCACAGGAGGATGTTGAGTTTCTTAGAAACAGAGCCTTGAGGAGCCAGTTATCCATCAAAGTGACTGTGCTTTTGCTGGCTCCACATCAGTCACCTCCTGGGGGCAGAACATCCAGCACAGTTGGGCACATATTTTTTTCATATCTCACCATCACAGCTGGAATTCGTAGCGTTGGGTTCACGAGAGGCTATGGGAAGGGCAGCAGCAGAGCAGGCATCTCTGAAAACCATAGATCACATATGTAAACACGCCCAGTACCGTGTGTGGTACACGATGGCACAACGAATGGTAGCCCCTCTTTTCCTCTACGTTGCCACGGTATCTCTAGAACAGCAAGATGGTGGAAGACGCCTGGAGAACAGGGGCTCTCTGGAACTCAGTCCATCTCTCTACCTCCATGGAGATTTGCAATGAACACACAAAGGCTGGGGAAGCTCACCTCTGCTCAGAATGAAATCTCTTCAAATTCCTTTCTCTGTTTTTAGCACTATCACATAGATCTCTAAGGCTCTTGTTTCTAAGGTGTTGGCCACCAGCAAACTAATGGCTGATTCAAGATGGCACTAATCTGAAAGCCTTCTGGTTCTTAGATGACAAGAGCTCCCTTCCTAAAAACAAGCAAGCAAACAAACAAAACAAAGCCAAAAATACCCAACTTTCTGTAAGTCCAAAACACAGCCCTAACGACCTAAGGAAGCAATGGGTCACAGAGAGAATAAACTATACTCTCATATCTAAGAGGATTTCCTAATTGCAAATGGGAGATTCGTAAATGCAAGACATTAAAGCCCAGAAATTTCTTTTTCTGTGCAGTTGGGAATTCCTTTCCCAAATTCATTCCCAGAGTCTTAGCTGGCACTAATTGTGTCTAGCAGCCTAAATCACAAGACTTTTACAATATACCGTCTATAGGTTGGAAAGAGAGCTGCTGTATCTAGAGGAAAGTGGGCCACTTCCCCCAGCTACAAGTCAGCTGTCCCTTCCTGAGCTCCCCATCCCATCAGAGAAAAATGCATTAGCAAAAGCCAGAGCAGACAGGGTTGATTTGGAAGAAAATGCCATTTGCCTACCATCTCTTCTCTCCATATCATCAAAATTGGTCAGTTTGATAATGCTTTATATCTTTTACACATTGTCAGGCAAGATACATTGCAAATGTATACGGCTTAACAAATATATGGTAAATAAGCATTTTTCCTGTCCTTTCTATTGATAAAAGATTCTACAGAAAGTTGGAGAAGGAAAGAAAGCCGCTTTGTAAAAATGATAGATACGATATAGAACTCCATAGCTTAAACATCTAACTTGCTGAGTTTTAATGGGGTTGTCATCACCGGACTGCTAGCTTAACTTATGAAAATCAAGAAAATGCCTTTTTGTTGCTTCATAAATCCCGATGAACAATAGTCTGACAACAGAAAACAAGCTCTGATTTTGGAATGATTGCTCCCTGCGTATCGCCAGTAATGAAGTATGAAGGAAATCGAAGACTTATTGCTTACAGATATTAGCACAGACCCAGATGGCTCAATTTTTTTTTTTTACCATAATAGATAATTCTTGAATTATGTGCCTAACAAAGACAAATTCTAGAAGTAACGGAAGGCATTTATTATATTAACAAGTGTGTTTTCGATTCCTTCAAAACAGAATGTAATTTAATCTCGGCTTCAGAGACAGATTGGAAATGTTAAATGTCTGCTTTTCAGAAGTGATTTCTGCAGGGAGAAAAGTATTCACCATCAGCTCGAGCTGTGTAACTGGGGGAAAGGATGTTTATCTTAACGGCACAGAAAGGGAGAAGTTGTGGAATTTTTTTTTCCATTTTCTTTTTCATTTTTTAAATATAGAGCAGATTGTATACATCCTGGTCCTTCCCCAGGGCAACTTCTGCCTTGCTGAATGTAACATATTCCACTGCAAGAAAGAATAATTATCTGATAGTGATGGAGACCCTCCTTGGTGTTCTGTGCATACAGATGAAAACCTGAAATCAGCCCAGTGGTGTTCATTGTCTTATTTGTTACTCCAGGGACTTGGGTGGCTGTGGCCAAGGTCAAGGAGGGAGATTTGAGATTTGCGGGGGTATCCAAAGCTCCCAATTAATAATCACCCTACAGAGGGTGGTCAAAGCTGTGGAGGATTTGGATACAATGCCACATGAGAAATAACAGAAGCACCTGAGGCTGTTTGAAAGCAGTGGAGTTTTGGAGGGTGGGTTGGAGGGGATTGGCTTTGTGGAGGCTTGGGCTTTGTGGGGCATGGTAGGGGGTGTTTAGAGATATCAAGGCACCAAAAATGCACAAAGAGAGGTGAGGAGCTCTCTTCTCTGCCCTCAGCCAGGGAGAAGAGACTAAGGCAAGCTTTCCTCCCTTGAAGTCCTGTCCAGAGCGCAACTCTCTCCTGTGTGTCATTCGGGCATGAAACCTCTTAGTTCATGCTCTTATTATGTAGGGAGGTCCTGGGGTATGAGCCAATTAGGGATTGTAGAAGAGAGAACCTCCGTGCATTTTGCTGTCTTCCAATACTGTACAGCCTGCAAAGTGCTTCACATACCTTGGAAGAGGGTTTGTTTATCTTTGTTCCACAGAGAGAACCTGAGATTCAGAGATGGGAAATGACTTGCCCAAGGCCCACTTTGAAGCAGTGCTGCTACATTGCTGGTCTGATGATTTGTACTTCAGCCTGCGATCCCTGTTGCTGGGGCGTTAGAGACAATGGTTCTTCCCGAGAAACATCTGTCTCCTCCAAATGCAAATAAAAAGGGTACACAGAGGGACAGAGCCCAGAAGGCTGCTTTCCTGTACAGCTGCGTGTCCTTGGAGAAGGTAACAAGGACTTTTCTGAGTGAAGGGAAAGAAAGGGCACAACCGTAACAATACCTCGGAATGGTTGATAAGCGTTTGCTCTTCTATTCTGAGTCTTTCTCTCTCTCTCTCTCTCTCTCTTGCATTGCTGTGGAGTTGAAACTGGCTGAATCAGCACTGAATCATTTAGCAGGAAATGATGAAAACTGTCACTTTCTTCTGTCTGCACAGTCACACGCAGCAGAAAGAGCCCAGGATGACGGAGGGGCCGTCTGACAATGCCTCGGGCCTCAGATTGGATTGTGAGTGGGAAGAGCCCACAGTCTAATCAGCTCTCACTCCCCGGGGTGGGCCGGGGCATGTGAATGTGAGGTTGTCCCTGCAGCAAGGACACCTGGTTGACAGACCCACAGGAACATCCCTAGTGAGGCGAGCGAGCAGACACGACAATCTGCAGGTCCGCTGGGAAATCTTGCACCAGGAAAGGCGATTATCCTGAATAACGGGGTGACGCAGACCCCCCTTTGGTGCTCGCAGGCAGCTGTGTGAGAGTGCGGCAGCCAAAAGGGCTTGCTTGATGGGGAGGGGCTTCCCTTGGCTTCCCGTAAGCCACGTGCCACCCTGCCAGAATGCCTTTCTGTAAGCTCATCCGGGGGAGAGAGATGCGAGATGGTTTTACCATCCGCTCGATTTAAAATGCACTCTCAAGATTTGTTGTAAAACAACACGGTTCTGTAATGTGCGGCATGTTACCTTACCCTTTGAGCCTCAGTTTCCTCTTCTATAAAATAGAGATGTTAATACAGCTATGGCATGATGGAGCTGAATAATGACATAATGAATGTGATGATACTTTGTAAAGTGCACATCATTATATTATTCAGAATCCAGAGTCCTCGGGGGCACTTCAGAGCCCTTATTCTAGCACTTATCATAAGCAAGCAAACACACAACTCTCCCTCCCACCTCTCCTCGTCCCCAGCTTAATGGCTTTAATGCAACGATGGACATGACCGCTGACCTATCTGCTCCAGTTGAGAAGTGGTATTAATGGGCATGAGACAAGCCCCCAAATCCTGAATTGCCTTTGCTTTCTATCAAGCTAAGAGACTCTGTAGCTATGACTATGCATTATTCAGTATCCAAAAGGAGAGTGAGCAACATTGTTAACCATCTACATGTTTCTAAATGTCCAGACTTGTAGTAACATTCATATGGCAATTGAGAAATAATGTTCCAGAAGTGAGGAAGGAGAGAGCAATGGAAAGAGTGTTTGCTGTTTTCTTTTGTAGTTGAGCAAGCACATGTGCAGTCAAGGTAGCCCCTAAGAAGGGGTGATGTGGTCTTAGGGAACAAGGTTAGTGGAAATCTGGGTGCTCATTGAGCAATTATGCAATTGAAACAGATTTTGCTGGTGTGCAGCTGCATTCATTTACAATGATCACTCCAGGAATTTTCTGTCTACCTTCTTCCGCCTCGTCCATTATTTGACAAATATTTATCCAATTTCTACTATTTTAAAAATGCTTTTAAATGATTAAGATAAACTGTGATGATAACTTGAGTTAGGGTGGTGGCAATGGAAATAGAATGGAGACATACATTTGTCACCAACAAATGAGTTGGCATGACTTGCTAATAGATGGGAGGTGGTTTGTAAGGGGGAAAAAATAAAGGAACCAAAGATGGTGATGATGATGAGCCAAAGATGATGATTTTGGCTTAGCAAAGAGGTAAATGGAGGAGTCAAGAGAAGAATAGGTTTTGGTGGAAAAAGCAGAATAGAAAACTCTGCTCTAGGCATGCTTTTAATGGCTGCAAGCCATTCAGATAAAGATGATAAGAATGCACTTGGATATACAAGTTTGGAGCTCAGTTGGGAGAGATGTCAAGGCTAGGGAATGCAACCATGGAAGTCATTAGCATTTTCGTATCTAAGTCCAAGAGAATGGATGGGATCACCTAGGGAGTTAGAGAAGATAAAGTGTCGATAGGGGAGAGGATCCAAGGCTGTCTTTCTGACATTTAGAACGAGAAACCAGGAGAGGAGTTGAGAAGGAATGGCTAGTGGGGTGGGTGGGAAACCAAAGGAGTGTGGTGTTGTGGAAAGGGAGGTTATTATAAATAATCCCGAAGGGCCTTTGCAATGCAAATCCTCTGTGATTCTTGCTGCTATTTGCAATACATCTTTCCTCCTTGAATGCACAGGCTGGTCAAGTCCAGGAACTTGGACGTCTGCCTACCTTCGGAAAGGGTCCTAGGCAGTCCAGAGTAACAAATTATCTGCTTATCACAGTTGACACTGCTACCATTCTGCTTTATTAGTTCTGGCTATTATGTTCTCTGACTTTTGGGAAGCTGACTGCAACCTTTCATCTAGCTGCTCAGACTGCATCGCCACTCTACTACTGTCTCTGTCTGCTTCCCTCCTGCCCCTTTGCCTGGGCCGCCCTGCCTGCTCCACGCGGGGACTCTTTATCCACTCCGCCTCGTTCATCTGCCGAGAGTCCTCAAGGCTCAGTTGTTTTCTCTGTTGTTATTTGCAATTTATCTGATACCAAACCTGACATTGTACTTCGCCGTGATATACAGTTGTCCGGCTATTGTTTATCCTGTGCAAGTATATTATGCGGCACCAACTTTTCCCCTGCTTTTCCAAGTTGGGGGCCAAGTTGTCAGCAACATCACAAAATCTGATGTCTGCAAATCACCCCCCGTTACTGCAGAGATAAGAGAGAATTCACAACCATCCGTGTTACCCTCACTTGGGGAAAATTCAGGTCAAATCGCTTTGCCCTTGGATAACACATCCTTTTAATTTTAAACTTGTCCTTTTTCTTTCTTTTCCTTTTTCTTCTTCTTTTTTTTTTTTGTGTGTCTTCTTTGAACTCAGACATTTCATCTGCACCCCACTGCTTGTTTCTCTGATTGGAAGACCACTTCTGCTGATGGCAGTAATAGTGTAAATATTTTATTTTTGAGGTTAGTTCGGTGAGATCTATTCAGGCTGAAGAAGAAACGCCAGCTAAAGTCCCTGTGTGCGAAGAATGTCGTGTTCAGCCTTTTACTCCCAAGGCAAATTATTTGCTTAAGTAAGGGTTTCTTCCTTGATTACAGCTCTTATTATTGAGATCTTGTCTGAATTTCCCAGGTGTGTTTTGAATTTCATAATCTCGCTCTGGGCTCCACAGAGCTAGTCTCAGAAAATGTATTTGCATGTGCTCCAACCTCCGATGGTCGAAGAGTCCTTACCTAGACAAATGATCCTGGGAATAAAAGGCTAAACAGAAACACAGTACCCAGGCATGCTAATTATTATTTTTTGACTGAGGACATTGGCTGGTTGTTAATAGATACATCTATCAGGTGTCATCCTGTTTGTTTTAGGATGTTGCTTCTCTGAGTTTGCAAGATCCTAGAAGAGAATGAAGAAAATGGGTGAAAATACAATCAGTGACATTTGATTCATTCATTTAAGAAACACACATTGAGCACCTATGATGTGCCAATCAGTGTGCCAGGCACAGGGATACAAGAATGGACAAGAAAGTACAGTGAATCTTTAAGGATCTCCATGTATAGTGGAAGACAGAGACATGCAGACAAGCAATTATAGCATGCCGCTAAGTTCTCTGAGAGACGCCTTTACAAAATGCTATGGGAGCTCAGAAGACGGAGTTACAAATTGCCAAGGGGTACTGGGGACAGTGTGACAGAGAATGAAACTTGTGAATGACTGGGAGTGTGTTAGATAGAAAAGGTGGGGTTTGCACTCAGCCACAGGCAGCTCTCAAGCGTGGAGGAATTACAGGTCGGGTTGTATAACTAGACAGAAGGTATGGGTGGGGGCAGAGGAAGTCAAGAAGCATGGCTGGAAAGGTAGAGTGGAGGCAGACAGTACCAGGGCTCCTCCTGTGTGAAGGTCAGATATTCAGGTTCAGGGTGCTTCCCAGTGTGATAAAAATGGGGAAGATCATGGACCTCCCAAAGGGGCAGCAGCAGGTGGTGGGTACCCAAATAACCCAAGCATGACTTACATAAGCTTCTGATTTTATCTTCTTTGGAAATATATAGCTCATTCTGAGCCCAGGTGTCTGTCCTGGTACTGCCTTTCCTACTCAGCTGCCACAGACTTGGGGACCAACCAATGGGCTTGTTCTTGACTTTGCTTCACAGCGTCTCTATTTCTGCTTAGACGACCCTGTCAACTTTTATTCATTTATTTTTTTAAACTCTCCTGATCTAATTATATCCTCTCTTGTATCCTATTTCAGTCAAGGCCCTGCCTTCATCTTTGCCACTGACATTTCAAGCCTTTGCCCAGCTACGTAGTGACCAGGTATGACAGTGCTGGGTACCATTCTAGAAGAAGCTGATGAGATAGGATGGGCAAAGGCCTATCTGAGTTGAGCCTATTAATATGTGCTTACAAGAGAAAATGGGCTGTGGTTTACATGACTTCATCAAGGGTTGTGTTTTCCCCAAATGGGGACAGGTGGGAGAGGTGGGGCAATAATTTAATAACAACTACATCTGAAAGGCATGTGCCATTACCATGACAAACAGGACAGGAGGGATGGAGCCTCTAGGCTACGGGAAGTTTCAAATATTACTGGTCATGAAGGAGATTAAGTGGAATCATTGGGAGTGAGGTGAAAGAGAAGCATAAGGTAGGAAAATAATAGGTTTGGTGAATTATAACACTTAGTTCTTTTCCTAGGTCATTAACTTCCCTCCTCCCACAGTCATACCAAGAGTATCAAAAGCAAGTGTGCAGAATGCAAGAAGGTGGGAAGAATGACAATCTCACTTTTTTGGTCTCTGGATCCCAAAGCATGCTAAAAATGTCAAACCAGAAGTTTGCTCACAGAGACAGAAGCCAACTGTGGGGTGAAATTGCATCGGCAGGGACATGAGGCGAGGCTGGGGGGAGATGGGGTTGCAGGCCACTAAAATAACAGAGGGAGGGCATTAGATTTCCCTCCGTGGAAATCTGTTAGAAGAAGAGAGAAACCATCTGTCTGGAACAGTGTAAATATAGTCGTGCTTATGCCCAAGGGGCTTATTTTTTTCCTTTCAAGCAATTTTAACTAAAAATTTTATGTGAACGCACTACCAAAGTACCACTGAGTACTTTGTAGTCTGCTTTAGCTTATTATTATTTTTTACTCAACATTGTAGCATTAGCATTTTCACATTCTTACATGGTCCTCACAGTTACTTTAATGGCTATGTAATACCCCAGCATATTGTTGGATTGTTAATTTAATAATATTTCTGGGATTATCTCTATGTATCCATTTCTGGCCTAATATTTTAGTATTTCATTCTTCCTTAACCCCTCTGCTCTGTCCAAATTAGTCTACTCTTCCTTCCCAAATGTTCTTGAACTTCTCCCTACAGCCACCCCCGCAGCAATCAGCCTAATGCCCACTGGACTGCATCTCTGGGGATAAAGGCTTTAGTGTCAGGCCAGAATCAAGTTTCCAATTTTTGTCATTTACTAATTTGGGATCTTGTGACATTGGGCAAGTTACTTTATCATGTGAGCGTCAATTTCTTTGTCTGGAAAATGTCCATGATTATATGTTTCTTGAAGGATTAAAGATAGTATTTATGAAGTCTTTGCTACAGAGTAGATGCTTGGATGGTCTGATTACTCAGGACCTTGTGGCAAAATAAGTTAGGTCTTCTTGGATTCAATTGAGAGCACACTGAGGGCAGAAATCTTAGTTTATTCACCCCTGAATCCCCCAAGTAAACTGTGCAAATAAGTTCATAAGTACAGAGGGCTTTAGATCTCTCATGCTTGTTAGTTGATTATGTAGATCTTTGCAGAATATCTGACTTCAAGGACCACATGATAGTCTTACTATATAATTAGCATGGGGTGTGGGGGGGGTGTTAGGAACAGATGCAGGGGAGTTGGATTGGTCCTTTCCGAGTTCCCCTCCAGCCAGTGGCTAACCGGTTCCAAAATGTGGACAGCCCTCTGCCCAGTAGGGGTCTACAATCTGCAGTTCCACCTTTAGGGAAGGCAATTGCAGGGCGGAAGCAAATGTTAGCTCCATGAAACAACTACCTATTATCAGAGGCTGCGTGGGGACCCAGCATGAATATTCAGTGCATATTTCACACCATGACAATTTTAGAGACCAGGTGCGCCAAAGATGCGCAGGCAGAGGAGAAAGGGAGAGGAGAGGGGAGGAGGGAACCCATGCCCAGACAAACCCGAGTTCTCTGCTCCTCACAAAACATTTGCCTTTTACAAGCACAGAGATAAATCCCCCAGCGGAACAGGGAGCGGGAGAGGGAAGCTGGCATTTGAAAGGCTTGCAGTATCGGCTAATTGGTCGCAAACCTAAATCATAAAAGGACCTGTAATTATGCTGCTCAGAATTAACGCAGAAGACTACAGGGTGTGCGGTGGTGGCGGGTTTTGGGAGGGGCAGCGATGGGGGAAGGAGTCCGTTTTTTAAGTGAATTTATACTATTATAAGACCTGTCGCGGGTGAGTAATAAAAATGGCGATGCTAAGTTAAGCCTTGTGTTATCCTGTTTGCTCAGACGCCACTTATGCCAGCTGTAGCCAGCAGAAAGCACTTTTCAATTTATTTTTATGACTCTTCTCTAAAAGCATTCCATTAAAGGAATATTACCCTGTATGAAGTTTTGAGGCACCAGTGGCAGTTTATTTGCTTGTTGTGCTGGGAAGAAATAAAAAGTTATCTGTGGTACCCATTATTTTGGTTTTGTCTTTCTCGCTCCCCAGTTAAGTGCCAAATGTGGATTGTGCTGTCTACCTTTCCATGGAGCGCCCCTTCTGCGTCGTGTTCGCCTGACTTTGGGTCACATCTCAGTCCCCCGTCTGATTATCGGGACCCCCGAATCTCCAGTTTTCGATTTGCTCGGTTAAGTTCCGCCGTCCAGTTGGTGAGATGACGATTCTGAAGCCACACTGCTGGTTTGCAGGGGACGGACTGAGGGACGCAGAGGGGACATCTCATAAGGTGGGATATGTTCTGTCTTTCATAGCTTTCCAAACTCGATGACTTGGTTCCTTGGGCAAAGTACTCTACAGAAGCTGTGATGTGCAAATATGGGATACTCTCACAAGTAAAATGGATCTGGAGCGATAGCATAGCAAACACAGCCGCTGAGAGCACAGTGTTTGGAGTCCTATTGCCAAGGGTTGAAATTTACCGCCATCACATGATACCTGTTACCTTGGGAAAGTTGCCTAACCTCCCTGCATCTTAGTTTCCTAACTCACGAAAAGGGGATATAAGAGTTCCCACCTCATAGGGGTTTTGTGAGAATTAAATGAGATAATAGATGTAAGGTGTTTAAAATCATGCATGTCACATCATAAGTGCCATCTATGTAGGTATCAGTCATTTTGTTATTAATATTAGTGCTACGATCTCAAGGAATGTAAAAAGGATACTGATTTCTGGCCCTGCTTTTGCCCCTGGCTTGCCCTATCACCTAAAACTCATCACTTCACTTCTCTGGGATGATAGTTCAGGCCCTTTTCTCATTCATGGAGGAATATGAGGACCAGCAAAAAACAAAAGTTATGAGACATGAATGGCCTTATGATTATTTATTATGTCTTTATAACCAGATGAATACAGTGCTAATTTATAATGTGAGCATGGCCCTTCGTGTCCGAGCATATTTTGAAGATCTGTTGTTGGGACATGAATTTCCTGGTGTCATGGGTTATTATTTAAGTAATAGAATCTGAGATCCTAGGAGCAGGAAGGATCTTGGAAGACTTTTTATTTTTAAGCGGGTCTTCCTTCTGTAACAGCTGTGATTCATGGCAGGTCACAGCCTGTGCTATAATCAGCCCTGTAATGGTGGGTTCACTCTTACAAGCTCCTCTCTCCTAGCTCTGAAAGATAGAACGCTCTCCTTTAAAGTCATCTGAAATCTTCCTCACTGTAACTTTCCTACAGTGGTGTTGCTTCTGCACCATGAACCTTCCCAGCACAAGCCTGAGTCCCTTCCTCGTGACAGCTTCTCAGATATTTGCAGACTGCAGTTCTTCTTCTTCTTCTTTTTTTTTTTGAGATAGAGTCTCACTTTGTTGCCCGGGCTAGAGTAAGTGCGGTGGCATCAGCCTAGCTCACAGCAACCTCAAACTCCTGGGCTCAAGCAATCCTTCTGCCTCAGCCTCCCGAGTAGCTGGGACCATAGGCATGCGCCACCATGCCTGGCTAATTTGTTCTATATGTATATTAGTTGGCCAATTAATTTCTTTCTATTTATAGTAGAGACGGGGTCTTACTCTTGCTTAGGCTGGTTTCAAACTCCTGATCTTGAGCAATCTGCCCTCCTCGGCCTCCCAGGAGTGCTAGGATTACAGGCGTGAGCCACCACCCCCGGCCTGCAGTTCTTCTTAGATCTTTTCTGTTCCCGGCCAAGTTCTTCCAAACATTCCTTCTATGCCATGATGTCCGCATCCTTTGTCATCATGACCGCCTCCACTGGCAATATCCTTCACAAAATGGTACACCTGAAGCTGAACACAGAATTCTCATTATTGTTGGGCCTCCCTGGATTGTGAGGTCGTTCTTCAGTTAATGTGATTGAAGATGGTTCTCACATTTTTGACTGCTACGCAACTGGTCAAGTCACTCACTTTGAGGCCATGCCCCTTTTCTATTCAATGGGACCAGGAAAACGTACCTGGTGCATCCATCACAAGATCTGTGTGAGCTTCAAAGGTGAATGGCGTACAAGGGGGATTGAAATAGCACGAAGATGAGAGTTTAGGTTTAACTTTACTGGTCTTGAGCTTATGTAGACTGCTACAGTCCTTGTTCCCCCTACCCCATAAGTAATGCTTTTAGCCTCCACATGTATAACTGCACAGTTTCATTTTGTTATCTTTTTTTGACATTCCATTTTGTAGAGATTTTACACAATCTCGATTTTGCCAACCACTTTACGGGGCATACTCCCTGCTTAGTGTTATCCACAAATTCAAGATGCTTTGATTCTGTGGTTTTACCTAAACACAGAATACAAATATTGAACATTTCCCATCACAAGAACTCCTCAGTTAGCCTCTCCCTATCCACAGCACACACATCTAAAAATAACAGCGGCCTCTTCCTTTTATCTCTCTTCATAACAAACCCTTTTCTCTCGCAGAAGCAATTTTCCTTTTGTTGTAAAGATATTTGGATAAATACCTTATCTTTTCCTGTAGACTAGAAACACCTCAAGGACTGAGAATGTTTTGAATATAGAGTTGAAGTGCCCAGAAGTAATGACCCTGTCTTGTACGTAGCAGGCAACCACTTGTAAGGCAAGAATATAAGGCTAAGGGCAGAGATTCTACATCTCCCAAAGAGGACTCTCAACTAATTAAGCCATCATTAAGCTCTTATTTGTGCAGTCTGTTTGATTAATGTACAAGAGTGTGATAATGATTATCTTAAGTCCAAAGTTATGATGGGGCTGAGATGTTACTCTACTTGCAAGCTAACAAGTTAACCTGCACACACACACACACACACACACACACACACACACACACACACACACAGAAACACCAAACCTCTGCATTTAGAGAACAGACCATTTATTACTCATAATGCATCATAGGACTTGTTCCCTGAGCCTCGGTCAACCATGGGCTGATGTGACAAGGGCCTAATGTGACCTGCCCGTGCAGCAGAATCAAACCACACAGGAGAAACCCTGCATTTGTGAGACTAGGAGCTTTACCGTGTGTCTGGTGCATATGACCCATCCTATTTTTCAGAGAGAGAGAGAGAGGGAGAGAGAGCTGGGGAAGAGAGAGGGAATTCTACTTCACTACTCTTACAATATAAGAAAATAGCTGAGGGGGAAATGAGTCTCTAAATCTCTCTGGAGCTATACACACTGTCTCTAATTGAATATTTACCACTGTTTACCATTGAGTTCTTGCTTTAACCTGGGTCTCTGGGACTCGGGCCATGTAGAACAGTGAAGTTATTCCTGGATCGCCATGTCCCAATGTCTTTTGCAAAGAGTCCACCGTACGTGGCCATACCCAGACTCTAAAATATTATGCTGAAAATCTTTTGTGTTCCTGTTTGGGGATGGCCTTTAGACCCACCGTTACATTGTTTTGACTTTGGTAGAGGCAAATTCTTTTGCTTTAAGGGAAATCGCCGGTAGTAATTCTTGAAGTCCCCAAAATAATAATTTTGATCCAGTGGGGTAAATAATGTAGTAGATGGAGTTAGGTAATATAAAAATACAGGTCAAAACTAAAGTTATAACAATGTGTCGGAAATGAAGATTGACTACAGACTGAGACAACTTCTGTCTTGGGGCTTGCAAACTGGCCGTGAAGGTAACAAAAAAATGAAACGGCAGCATTGGTGGAAACACGGTGCAGCTCTGCGATGACTCGGTTTAGCAGTGCTTTGGTTGTACAATTTCTGGTTGCTTTTTTGAAAAAAGAAAATAAGCAATGTTGCCTCTGTATAGTACAATCTTGTCATATTTCCAAGTCTTGCCCAACACCGTGTTTGCAAGGCCCTGTGAAAGAAGCAAAATAAACAGTTTGCCTGGGTCTGCAGGAATGTTTCAGTTAATTGGGGATATTCCATTCTAGCGGGGAAGATGAAAATAAATCCACGCGCAAAATAGACGTGTGTAAGATAGTACAGAATATATAGGTTTGGAGAGGTTCGGTGTAGAGAAAATTTCAGGGCTGGTGGTATATTTAATGGGAACGAATATGTAAATACAAGATCAGGGTAGCTGGAAAGTGGCATTGGGCAGAAGAGACAGGGCTGGGCACCTTTTCTATTTGCCCAGAGAGTGGAGGAGGTTTTCCTTTTTCACCATGGGCATAAATTTCTCTGAAGTCCTAACACAGAATAATAGACTTCCTGATTTCCTCTAGATCGTCATGCCCTTGCTCCAGAGACAAGCTACTGTAGAAGCAGGTAAGACGTGGGAAATTTAATATGAGATTAAATGGAAGTTAAAGTAAGCAGGAGTGAGATGATGAGAAGAGGCTCACAGGAGCAGAGTGAACTGTGAGAAACAGCAAGCAGAAAAGAAAATAGAATCAGAGGATTGCAAGGATGACTTCTGTAGCTAATATATGGGGCTTCTTTCTTCAGATCCAAATGCAAGTCTCTACTTACAGTAATTGTTGCCCAATAAAAGTTAGAAAAGCGTGGAGCAAATTGCTTCTCCTTGGACCTTTCAATCCCTTCATGCCCTGATTCGTGTTTGCTTTTTTTTTTTTTTTGCCTATGTCACAGTCAATGTATTTTCGGTGTTAAGCTTTGAGTTGAGATTTTTTTTTTTGCTCCTGAGCCCTGTCTCCCTCCCTCAGATTACCAACTTCTGATAAAAACCCACATGACTGCAAGAGGGGGCTGGAGATTCATCCTCTCTGGACTATAAAAATGACAAATCTCTCCCAACTCCTTGGTTAGAAAATACAATTAAGTGGGCTGGAGTGGGAGCCCTCCAAAGAGAACTGGCGGGATTGAGATGTGAGGATTCCAGAAGCTGAACCAATAAAAATCAATCATTCCTATCCCCTGGGGCAAATAGTGCTGGGGGTGGTGGTGGTGGAAACTTTGCTTTGATATCACAGTGCCGTGGACAAAACTCGAGTGAGAATCTTACCCAATCAATAGAAATCTCTCAAATGAAAGAGTGAAGCAGTCAGGCATTGCAACATCTCTGAGATGAGAAATGCTTGTGAGAATTGTCTCCAAAATGCCAAGCCCTCTTCCCCGGCCCCCGTCTAAGTGTTTGCATGGCCTTGGAGCACTGTGTGTTGTCTTTTTGCTCACATCTAAGAAGGCTCGAGGAATCTCCAAGTCTGTGTGAGACACTTCACAGGAAACGACAGCTAAGCGGATGAATCACAGACAGCTGAAGAACTGACAAAGCGTTCAGGCTCACCAGGCAGGGAGCAGGCGGTGGAGTCATGGTGTCCATTCTTCCTGTTAATTTTATTCTAGAAGATTCTATACTGTCCTGTGCCAAAACACCTCTAAAAAAAAAAAAAAACACAAGATTGCATACTTCCTGACGTACCTGGCGCCAAGGTCGAAGAGCTCTGTGAAGGAATGTGTCCTAGCTATTTGGTCCTAATTATGGGCCACCCTTTATTCTGATGTCATGCTGGGACCAGCGCTGGTTATATGCCATACTGAAGGAAAAATGAATGGATTTGCTTCTAAATTCTTAAATTTGCTTCTAAATTCTTAAAATCACTTTGTTAATCCCGGTCTCTGTTTTAATAAAGTGGTTTCTTGCATAAAAATCAGCACCCACATGTCTATGACTTATTTTCCTAAGGCTGATCTCTTTAAGATGACTAGTTGCATTGTCCCTGGAGTGAAAATAGGTGAGTCTCTCCCACCTTGTCACGACACGAAGTGGGAGAACCTTTATTTAACTTCCAACTGTGTGTTTGGCCAACTCCTCTTTTAAAAAAATGTGGTAAAATATACATAACAAAATTTACTATTTAAAGCCTTTTGAAGTGTATAGTTCAGTGGTACTAAGTATATTCACATTGTTGTGCAGCCATTGACACCATCTGTCTCCAAAACTTTTTCATCATCTCAAACTGAAACTCTGCACCCATCATACACTAAATTCCCATTCCTCCTTCCCCTCTAGCCCCTGGCAACCACCGTTCTATTTTCTGTCCCCATGAATATGACTACGCTGGGTATCTCCTATAAGTGGACTCACACAGTATTTGTCCTTTTGTGTCTGGCTTATTTCACTTAACATAGTATCTTTAAGGTAGCATGTGTTATTAAATAGCATTTCATTTCTTTTTTTAATGTTGAATAATATTATATTGTATGGATATACTATACTTTGTTTATTCATTGATCCATTGATGGACATTTGGGTTGTTTCCACCTTTTGGCTTTTGTGCATAGCGCTGCTGTGAGCATTGGTGTACAGCTATCTCTTCGAGTCTCTGGTTTCTCTTGTTTTGGGTATATACCCTGAAGTGAAATTACTGGATCATATGGTAATACTATGTTTAATTTTTTGAAGACCTGACATACTATTTTCCACAGTGGCTGCACTATTTTGCAATTTCACCAGCAGTGCACAGGGTTCCAATTTCTCCACATTCTTGCCAACATTTGTTATTTTCTCTGTGTGTGTGTGTGTGTGTTTTATATAATAGCCAACTATTTAATGTAAGCCTGGTTTCCTTGACTGTAAAAGAAAATAACAATGGCTAAAACACAGAAATTTTGTGAAGACTAAATTATATAGGGTCTGATGTAATTGATTGATTGATGCCGTGATTGATACAGTGATGGGCACATAGTGATATTTCAATATGGTAGCCATTCTTGTTGTTAACTTTTCTCCTTACTGGATATCTTACTGGAATCTTTAAATTTTCCATTTTTCTATTGGTGATACCAGTCTTCTCTAAGTAATCTCAGTGTATAGTGATGTCTCCACACTTTATAGTAAACTTTCTTTTTATCCTACTCTCATATCCAGTGCAAAGGCTTCAATGATCACTCCAAATGATCAATCATCATCTCCAACATTCCTTGCATTATAACCTTTTAATGAACTGTTACCTTAGCAAAAGTTTGCTGAGTCTCCAAGTCATTGACTCTGTCCTCTGCCTTCCTTAGTTTATCCTGCTATCCCCTAACAGATTCATTTTCCTAAACCAGTCTTTTCAACCGATCATGCATATTTTCAAAACTATTTATTGACTTCTTCTAACCGTTATTGCCTGGAAGAAATGCATGCATTGTGTCTCTCCAACCACCGAAGAGGCATTTTATTTTATGAATTCCCCAATTGTATGAAAGGAGTCATGATTCTCCAGTCCTCTCCACCACACAGATTTAGTGAACTCTGAATCATTTTCTTTCTTCATTTGAGGTGGCCAGTCATTTTCTCGGCCTTGTTGAATCATATTCTTATGTGATTGTTCTTGTTCTGTTTGTTCTTGCCTCACCATATCAAGGACTCCAGGGCTTTGAGCTTAATTCACTGCTCATTGAAACCAGAAACCTAGTTTACTTGTGGTTGCCATGTGGCTAACAGGCTCCCAGATCACTGCAGAATCCCTTGGCCTTGAAAAAGAAGATGAAGTGGCTTTTAGCCCACCCCTGAGCTGCACTCTGTTTTCCAGGTGGGCCTTAAAGAAGTGGTGCCTCATTCTCTGTTGTTTTTTCTTGT
Source organism: Mirza zaza (assembly GCA_008750895.1). Lineage (NCBI taxonomy): Eukaryota > Metazoa > Chordata > Mammalia > Primates > Cheirogaleidae > Mirza > Mirza zaza. Next base: position 42,169 of record VSMD01010542.1, read on the forward strand.
TTGTTTTTGTTTTTTGGGTGGGAGTTTTTTTTTTTTTTTTTTAACAAAAACTCTAGTGTACTAACACAGCAGCAGAGGGAAGTGGTATAGCATCTTGGTTAACAGCAATGTCTCTGGAGTCAGATAGAGCTGGTTCCAGTCCTGGTTCTACAACTTAACTATATGACTCTGGGCATGTTTCCTAAGCTTTGTGTTTCTCACATTCTCTATCAGTACAATAAGGGCAGAATACCTATTCCTTAGAGTTGTTGTCAGAATACAAGAAATAAAACTAAATCATTCATTATTTTTGGGTATAAAGGGTAACCAAATAAATGACAGTGTTGTTGTTGATATTATTATTATTTAAAAGATTTGTCTTTCTAGGTCTTTGGTAATGGTATGGTTGGGAAGGACAAGAACGGCCAAACAATGTGAATGACATGAAAATTGTGATGGCTGAAGCTGCCCTTTCCTTTCAACTTTGTCTCTCGGTGCCCGCCTCATGCCTGTGTCTGAACTAACTCCAGAGAGGGGGCCCCTCCAGCACCACCGGGCAGTGTTGGTGTTCTTTCCACCACAGGCATCACCGGAGGATATCTGGCCCCTCTTATTCCACTCTCTTTCCAGCTATGCCTAGTTTCTTCTAAGTCCCAAGCTGAAACTCAACACACACACTTGCATGATGAACCTCACAACATGCATTTTAACATTTTGAATTACTAATGATTCAACCCACCTTTGGGTGGGTTGATTGACATTTGTTTACTTTAGCCTTTGGAAAAAATGAAAAGCATATAGGCTGGAAATAAAGTCACTTGATTGGATGTTTAAAGACTTCACAGTTGCTCAAGGCAAAATGCTAGGCTCTGGAGTATCAAGTATGCTTTCTACTCCTTTTGGAATGCCATCCTGTGTAACTCTAGCCATGACTCACTTTCCCCTTGCTCAGTTACTGCTGGTACCTCATTGCTTATAGTGACTTTTTGGCCGTTGATTGCATAATTTGGCACTATTGTCTATTTGTTTGTTAAAATATTTTTGCATCTAGGTCTCTAAATAATTATGGCTTCAATGAAGGTAGTATAAGACTAGCATGTTCCCTTCTCCCTGAAGGACCCACTACAATGCTAGGCACTTGGATTTCATTCATTTGAAACATATAGGGTGCCTACTATGTGTCATGCCCTATGATAGACACTGAGGAAATGCTAGAGAATAATCTAGAGGAGCTTAGTAGACAGATTAAATCATTCCTAAATTTATGACAAAGAGTGAGGACTTTTGGTGGTGGTAGTGATAGGGGGATTAAGACACCCTCCTAGTAGGTTTGGGGATCCAGGAAGCTTTAAGGCCCAATCCGCCTGGGAGCTTCTTGAACCCTGACTCTTGCAAACCCTGAACACACAGCTTGACTTCTTTTGATAAATGGGCTTGGATATTCTCTGGTCTTATCATATTTGAAAAGCTTTCCTCTCCTAGCTTCATCATATTTCATCACTCATAAAATATATGTGAAAATCAATGACATTAGATCACTGTGACTTAAGTCTTAAGAGTTTTCCTGTCTCCCTAATGATGTAGTGAATCAGAAAATAATTAAAAATCATTTAAAGTGCAACCTTTCTTTCCTCCCCCTTGCCCCACTTCCCCCTTGCCTGCAAGGAACAGTGTGATTTATGTCTCTCCCTCCACCCCAATTGCTTCAGATAACACAGGGATATCCTCACGATGGGAACTATGCCAGCACCAGCAGTACACCTAGCCTTGCCTGGATTCTCCCAGGGGACAGTCGTAGACGCACAACGGCAATCACTATGAAGCAACTTCCACCTTTGGGATCGCTGCTTATTTTTTCTAACAGCAGCAACAATTACACAAAGACCACAGCTGACATTTGCAAGATGCTTGCACATGAATTATCTCATCTGATGCTCACAAAAGGCTTAGGTAATATCACAGAAATTACTTTTATCCTGCTAAACATCTGTCAACCATGGCTCAGATCATTCAGGGGACTTTTCCAAGGCCACTCTTCTTACGAAAGGGTAGAAACAAGCCCTTAGGCCATTTCCTTCACCTTCTACCTTTCCTTGTCCCCAGAGAGAGAAGGATGACCAGAGAAATAGATATGAGGGAAGGTTAAAGGAGGCAGCATACATTTGGGTCAAATTTGGATCTATTCCCATTTTTGAACAATTAGGAGGGATTTACTGTATTATCCAATTCCACACTATGCATAAATCAAGTGAAAATATGAGTTCAGATGTCTTCCTTCAAGTCGAATTGTCCTAAGCCATAAGAAGTTTATCGGTCCACATACGTCTAAATTAACTAATTAATGTCTATATTAACTATCTTAATGACTAGCTTCAGGGACTCTGTTGTCATCTCCTTGGCTCACATTAGATCACAGCCACTGGCAAGGGGTTGAGGGTCAGGTAATTTTTGGACTGCTCAGACCCATACCTGGAGCTGGGAGTGGGGTCAGCTTGCCTGGAAGCCCTTGGGCTGTACGTTTGGGCAGAAGGTAGATCCTCTATACTAAATACCCACTAACATGTCCAAGAGAAGATTCAGTAATTACTGAATTTAGCCACAAGGGGCAGAGCTGTTCATCAGCACAGATCATGATTCTCAACCTTGGCCTTAAAATGGCACTGCCTAGGGGTGTTTAAAGAATACTGATGCCTGCCTAGGCCCCACCTCTAAAGATTCTAACTCAATAGATCTGGATGGAGCCTGCACTGGGATTTTTAAATCTTCCCAGGTGATTCTAATATGAGGTCAAGATTGAGAACCATTCTTATTGATACTTGCGACTCAAGTCATGGTTCATGGACCAGTAACATTGTAATCAGCCTGTAAGAGATGCAGAACCTCAGACCTACTGGGTCAGAATCTGCATATTAACATCTCCCCAAATGATTCATGTGGCACTAAGGTCTGAGAAGCACTGGTATTACAGATGATAATGTCCAAGGCCAGGATCCTGATTCATGGCTTTACCCTGGTTTTCAAGCCTAGTTTACAATTCTTTGCTCAGTAATATTTTTGATGAATAGTCCTCAAATATCTCCTCTATTTCCAAGTTTTCCTTGTTGGTGGGGGGACAGTTGTAAACTAATAATTATTAATGATCTGTATGAATCACAATCACTGAAGAATTTTGTTCTAAGTTTACATACCTGGTCCCCACTGTAGAGCAAGTGAAATAGAATCTCTGGGGATGAGTTTGAAGCATGAGTTTGGACCAGGTATGTAAACTTAGAATAAAATTCTTATGTGATTGTGATTCATATGAATCATTAATAATCATTAGTTTATATCATCATTAGTTTAATCATTATATATATATGTGTGTGTGTATATATATATATATATATATATATATATATCCATCCTGCACAAAAACCATCTTCAAATTCAGATATAGTGTGGAGTATGATAAAACATTGTTTTCCCAAAATGAAAACCGGAGAGAAAAGAAGCCAGTTGAAGATATAATGGTGATGTACAAAGAATGTTCTAATTGAACTCATTTCCAGATGCTTGCTCTTCAGTCTGCTTGCAGACTTGGCCATGGAAGGCCCCAGCAAAGAAGAGAGATCAGAGGCCCCAAGCCCCGAGGTCGACCAGAAGAGGGGTCCAGGGGATGATGGATGTGGAGCTGATGCCACAGATAGCTGCAGCCTCAGCCCATCCTGCAGCTTCCCAGAGTAATAAATCTGGGAGAGGACACCAATACATTCCTGAAAGCAGAAAGAAGTCACTTTTTAATGTGGGCCTGATAATGTCACTGAGCTCAGTCTTCTTAAATTTAAATGATTAGCAATGACCAGGCTTGCTCCTGTTTGATGCATCGCTTAACCTGGTAATCGGGAAATCTATTCCACTTGCCTACTTAGATTGATGATGTCATGTTACACTGGGGCTTGCTTTGTCCCTGTAATGGGGGCAGAGCATGTTAGGATGCATTGGCCTTAAGCATTCTGGCCTCAGCCTTCCTCATGAATTTGATTAATATCACAGGCTCCATGGGCACATCTCAGAATTGCTGAATCTGGCATCTCTGGGAGGACTATGTTTAGAGAGCATTGAAATGTTACTAATGGAGTCTGCCATTGGACTATTCTATTCATTTCCCGACTTCTGGACGTAGTGAGACTGTTCTTTTCCAAGAATGAAAAATGAATGTTTATGGTTGGGTCCTATAGAGTAAGGAAAAAATAGATTTGCTAAAGGAGAGCTGGACATCTGAGAGCTACCTGTTGTGCTCAGTGAGGGGATGAGTCGCGTGGGCACGGGTGTCTGCACCAATGCTTGAGTCTTATCTCGTAAAGCTCAAAGCTGGGTGCTACCATGGCGTCCTCACTCCCCGTGCGGGTCCCAATCTGTCGTTGGGAGCACCAACGACACCAGTTCCTCTTGCTCCTCCCTCCTACCCCACGGAGGAAGGGACTTCACAGCTTTACACCTTCCCTCCAGTGATTCCAAGGTACAGCAAAGAACCAAAAATAGCCCTGCGTCAAAAAAATTCTGGGGACTCTTTGTTGGGAAACACCCATGGGGGGTCTCTGTTAGACCCAGGTCAAGGCTGGAAAGGAGGGAAGAGGGACAGAAAGGGAAAGTGACAAACGATAAGAAGGAATGGAGAAAAGTGCCTGAAAGGGGGAATGGCAGAGGGCCAGAAACAATGGCCCCCAAGGCAAGCGGATGCCCAGACCGCCATGGCGGGCAGGGGAAGGGAAATGGAAATAGAATTAGCAAATGGGAACTGCTGCCATGCTACGTACCCATCAGGCCCTGTGCCAGGTGCTCGGGGTGCAGAGCAGAGGAAGCCTTGATCCCGCTTTCCAGAACTCATACTCAGAAAAAGCCACTCTGCAAAGAGACAAATGCAATCGCACGGGTACATACAGGATGCAGAGCGGACGGGCTTCTTCGAGAAGGTGATGCCTGCGTTGGATTCAGGTGTAACACCAGTTTTCTAGGCAGAATGGTGGGCAGGAAACGAGAGGCTATTGAGCAACCTACCTGAAGCAATCGTTCTGCAAATAAACACCGCCCCTCCCATTAAGCTTTTCTCCTCCTTCAGAATCGCCAGAAAAGTGAGTGGATGGCTACATTTTCCAATTCCAAGCCCATGTTTCACTCTAGTTCATGCTAGATTGTATCTCATTATGTTGTTTACGTGATGCTGAAAACTCTTTCACACCTTGCTGCTTGTTTTGTTTTATTAAGACGTCAACATTCGGTTCATTCCGAGTTCTCTGACACTTGGGTTAACCCATACTCAGGGATTCTATCTTGGAGTTTCTTATGTATTCCCATTTCCCAAATCTGCACGTGCCAATGGATAATAATTCTAAAGTCTGAAGCAACTTGGAGACCTATAAGGACCTGAGTAGACCTCCAAGGACCTGAGCTAATATTTTGCCCAGAAATAAACTATTGCCCAGAAATAGACTATTGCCCAGAATAGACTATTGCCCACACTGTTGCCCTAGATAGACTATTGCCCAGAAATAGACTATTGTCCAGAAATAGATTATTGCTTGGGCTACTTGCCCATTCCCCATCTCTCTATTAAAAAAAGTAGTCTGTGTGAATCTTCCACTGCGGATGCCACTGCCATCCCTTGTCCTGCCCACAGCGTCTTCCTGGAGTGGGGAGGAAGGGCCCAGGCTGGAGGAGAAAGCGCTGAGCTCTTCAGCAGAGACACAGCATTAATTCCGAGTTTGGGAGCCGCAAAACCCTCGGAGCCAGGGCAACCCCACTGAGGTCTCAGCACTGCAGATTGAGGTGAGCGGCATGTCATGTAATAATGGAAACCACTGAAAAATACATGGAGGAGAGAAACATACATTCCCAGGCTGGAGGAAGACTGAAGGGTTAGAACCCAGGAAAAAATATCATTTTAGAGAGGAAGCGTTTTCTTGGCTCCATGAATAAATCATTGACCCGACAGGCGTCCTCTCTTTCCCTTTCTTTATTTTGAAGCCAGCAAATTGCCCCTGATTTGAAAAGGAAGTTGGATGCGCCTTCACAGTGCTGCAGACAGATGAGGCAGCCGTTTTAACTTTTCATGAAGATGTTTATTAGGCTCTTGCTCTCTTCCTATCTAATGCTTCTTTGTTTGTGGCAGTCCATCTTTTTCCCCATGTAAAGCATCGAACGAGGCTGATATAGCTATTCTTACTTTGAACGCTCACTTGTTTTCTTCTCTTTTTTTTGGTAGGCTGACCCAGTCTTAACCAAGGAGATGTGTGTCTTATAGATTTTGTTGTTGTTGTTGTTGTTCTTACGTTCTGGAAGCTAACTGCAGAGTAGAGCCATTTCTGGAGAGCCCCCGTGTGTACTAGTGAGAGGTAAGGTCCCCATGAGCAAGCCAGCAGACCAGAGAGCTGTCACGCTTTCCTGTGGCCACCGAGACCAGCCCAGTGGGGTCAGCTGAGAGAAGAAGCCTTCATTCCCAACCCCCTCTTTTCTCGAATGCCACCGTTTGTCACCAGAAATGACACACTGCCTTTGGGGAATCATGCAAACTGAAATATTGTTTTAGTCAACAAATGTTTACGATGCATTTTTCATTCTGTGTGTCCCCCTTCATCTTTATATGTCTGGCTTATTATTAAATATTTATGGGAATTACTGGTACATGTTTCCCGAGCCACTGAAATACAGCTCATCACATTCACTAACACAGCCCTGTATTTTTCTTCCTTGAAGATACTTCCTGCAGCCACATATTTCTGTCGCTTTTGAGTTTCCTAGGGAAATAACCATGTCTTGATTCCAGACACTATGGAAGGTTTCTCACACCCGTTTCTGTATCCTTTGCCATTGAGGTAAGTCGTTCAGGTGACTTATTGCTCCAGGGACCAGCCAGTGTCATCATTGCCTTTGGAGCCTCTAGGTCATTTGAGATATAACTCTGTGCCCAGTGAGGGTGTAAATGGTGTTTCATTATTATATTAATCTAGTACAGAATATACAGCCCGGCAATCAATCCTATGAGTCAATTTTCATAAACTGACTACAAACAAAACTGTTGGAACTTATCTTTTTTTCATTTCTTCTCTTTTCTTAAAAAAAAATGATGTACAAACCTGAATAGACTTAGGTTGAGTCACTTCCCAAGTCCAGCCCATAGGGTTTCTGCTAATTAAATTTTGGGGAGCATCCTTATTTGTGGCCAGCAAGGTGAGAACCAAAATTCATTTCTTCCTGGGTATTGTTTATAATGCCAAGGAGTCGTTTGTAATTGATTTGGGTGAAAGTCCATACAAGAGCCAAGAACGAGTGTGTTGGCCCTTCCAAATCAGTGGATTGGGATTTGAATGGGTTTGTTCTCTGTCCCTCAGGAACCTGCCGAGATGGGAAAACTGGGTGCATGTCACATCCAGAGCTGATAGGCATGGTTGTGCAGGTTCATACTCTGCAACTTCAAGACAAGGAGTGACATCTATATAGTCTTTGTTATAAAGGGTGTCCCCAGAGTTGTGCAACACACAGCATGCGTGGCCATCCATGACAACCTGAGTTGGAGAATACTATCTTCTAGAAATAAATGCAAATGCTGTAACTTACTCAGACTTCTAAATGGTGTTTTTCTCTCTGACTTCCAGTAATGGCACGTGTTAATATCATTTGACGTTTGGCCCACAAAATGCTAAAAAAAAAAAAAATGTTTTTAAAAGTTAAAAAATAAAAATCCTAGCTGCCAATACTTTAAAATTAGGAGATTTTATGTAAAAATTCCAGATTCCCTTGAACAATCAGTTTTGGCGACACATCTCCCTTCCAGCGGGGCTACTTTAAAGTTAGGAGATTTTATATAAAAATCCCCGTTTCCAGCCTGTGCCGTACCTTAAGAAGAGGCCACGCTCGCGCCCCAAGATGCCCTATCACCTCCCTGCTGGCCTAGTTCACTCACTGACCTTACTTGCCTGTCCCCTCCAGGCATGTCAATCTGTGACCCTTCTGTCATTTACCCCAAAACGAGGTCCTCACCGTTCCAGCTGTGGAATAGTTCACTCTCATGGCTGGGGAGCATTCACAAAGCTGCCTTCTCAAGCCTCAGGATTCCAGAATTCTTGCTTGTCTCTAAACAACCGGGATGTTAGATAGACCGGGAACCGAATGGCAAAAAGCACCGCCCCCCCCCCACCCCCCCAGAAGCCCGGTGGACTCCAGCCTGCGTCAGCTGTCACATCTCAGCGCTGCTGCGGGTCTGTAAACCAGCCTCCCCCGCGGCTCTCTGCTGCCCTCCAAGCCTTTATTATCATCGGGTTCTATTCTGGGTAGAGTGGAGTTTTAGTCTCCAAAGTGACAGCAAGTGGGGCCCCCATACTGGGAGACTGGTGTTCTGAGGATAAAAACCAACAATGTAGTGCCTCCTGCTTTAATGAGTTTATCTTTGTTTCTCCTCTTCAGAAAATGAAATGCCCTCGCCCCAAATTCCTCTCCGTGTTGGCTTTGCAGGGCTCCTTTCCCCATGGTCCGGGCTCATTAAATTAAGTTTCTGTTGATAACCTTTGGCCAGACCCATCTTCAGGGAGACTCTAATGCATGTTAATAAGCCAGACTTTAAAGGCAGCAAAGATCTCCAGGCCTGTGGTCCCTTTCATGCCTCAGCCGCTGCTATGGCAAAAGGATGACACGACTTTTATCAAGGCTTTGGCTACATTCATATCTCATGACATAGATTTTTTTTTTTTTTAAAGCAGAATTTCAAAGAGTCCTCTTTATCACAATATCTTTAGTCTTCCTTAACAGTTCATATGGATATTTCCTCAGAAGTTGTATAATCAAAGTCATAAAGTCATTTGTACATTTATATAATTTTTTTTTTTATCTTCAGGGGCTCAGAGTTGGGAGAATTGCGTCTTTAAAAGCGATTGCTGATGCAAAGACCAACTTCAAATCGGCCCTGACCTTTTGTTCAACAGCTCCTCCTGTTATAGCACGCATTCAAATAGCTATTTAGATATTGGAGGGGAGAAAAGTCCATTGATTCTCCTAGTTAGGGGGGTTGGTTGCTTCTGCAGAAAGAGTTGGTGCTGAGCAGGCGTGTGGGGCCTGCTTCTCTGACCGAGGTGCCCAGCCCTGGTGCCTGCGGGACAGCACAGCCACCGTTGAGCCCTTTTGGTTTTCTCAGCTCCAGCGGAGGGGCTTGCTTAGAACAAAGTGCCCACAGGGGCATGGCTATGTCTGGGCGTGGGAAGAGGACAATGTCAAGAGCTCATCAGACCTGGCGTTTGCTGCGAAATAGGACAATGCATTTCATGCCTTTCTCATGTCATCTTCAGACCCGGGAGCCCTGCCTCCCACCTGCAAACATCCCATAGTGCGTCTGCTTCCTCTGCTACGTCGAATGTGTAATTCAACTCTTTATCGAGTTCGTGCAGTGTACCTGGCACCAGGATATGCACTTGCACGTGTATTATCTCGTTTCATGCTTCACAGCCAGTCAGGAACTACCTTTATCCACACCTTCCGTAATGAGGAAAGTGAGATTCAGAGTAGTTAAGAAACATAGCCACAGTTGGTCAGCTTGGGAGCAGCAGCAGATCTGAAACTTGTACCCAGGTCTTTGGTGAGTCTGATCTTCTTTCCATCAGACCATGTCTCGCCCACTTGAAAAACAAACAGGCCTTCTCTCAACACCCATGGCCTGCAGCCATAGACCAGAGGAACCTATGAAGTGGGGTAGTGGAATTTCTTATGAATGGTTATTCTCTGCTCTGTCCCTTGCCAGAAAATCCTTGCTGACGCATCTACGAGCCAGCAACCTAAGAAGCATTTCTGAAGTGCCTAGAACAGTACCTGGCTGATAGTAGACACATGATAAGGTACTATTATTCCAGCATCCTGAGTTTATTGAAGGCACTTGCACAAAAGGCTCTCAGTCCCTTTAGCAACTTTGAGCAAGTACTAGATACCAGTTGGCTCCCGATTATTTTTCTTTTCTTTTTAACTACTTAATACCCACTGGTTAGCTGAGCCATTCTTCCACTTACTGCATCACAGGCTAAGCTCTTGACATATTGTTTTAATTAATTCTCGCACAAATTCTGAGGAATGCATCATTTCCTCCATTTTACAGAGCAGAAAACTCAGAGAGGATAATGACCCAAAGTAAGCGGTGGTTCTGGGATTCAAATCCACGCCTGTTAATTCTAAAGACCTTGCTCCCTCTGCCCCACCCTGCAACGGTCAGCAGCCTAGCCAGAAACAAGCTCTGCCCAGGTTCCAGCACTTGCTACAGGGTTCAGAGCCTTTCATCTATCTACCTTAGACCCTGGACCTGGGCCATGGACTAGTGATTCCCCAATTTTGCTGCATGTTAGAATCACCCGGACAGAGAAAGCTTTTAAAAATCTCGATGCTCCGATCATACCCCGCACAGATGAAAGGTCTGGGAGTGAGAGCCAGGAATTAGTATTTTAAAAGATGCCCAGTTGTTTCCAATGAGCAGCAACCTTTGGGAACTCCTTTCCCAGGCTGTCAGGGGCCCCTGACCTCTAGAATCCCAAGTCGTTTCGGACAGCTGTAGGCTGGTGCATCCCTCTTCAAAGGAGCTGGCTGCCAGAGACAGAAAGAACTGTGCTGAAACTGAGAGGCATCCCTCCAATTGGAGCACAGGCCCACGAATTCATCGCAAGTTCCTAAGCACTGACTGTCTGTTAAAGCTTTAACACTCTGTTGGAAGAGATTCTGACTCTATCAAGGAGATCCCAGAGGTGTAAGCAGCAGCTAGCTGTCTGCCAAACAAAACTGCCCTGGAGTTTGCATGGCAGAGCATGTCTCTGCCACCGCGAGGGGCACATGTATGAAGAGGCATGTGCTTTCACAGCCGCCAGCCCTGCACTCGTATGTATAAACTCAGAATTCTCCTTTCTCTTACTGGCTGTCACCATATGGCCCTTGTTAATGATTTGTACATCATACCCTTCATTAACTGATGGAAAAGACACTCATGGCAATTTCCTTCCATCAACCCTCATTCCTCATAGGCTCCCAAATAATTTCAGAAAGTAGTCTTTTGGTTAAGTTGTTAATGAAGCAAGCTCTAATCAACATTAGGGGTGTCCTTCAGACGCACTCCGAGAGAATGGCAAGATCTTAAAAAAGCTTCATCATCATTAAATTAGTAAATTATTATCGCAGCAGCCTAAGTGAGCTCTAACTTTTGATTTAAAAATTATCGTAGTGGGTTGATAGGTTGTGTTTATCTTCTGCTAATTGAACGCTACCTTGCATTTAATCACACTAAATTGGCCTTCTCTCTAAATAGATCTAAGGGTTTGTAACACTTGTTGACTCCCAGCAGCTCTGAGAGTGTTGGGGAGAGTGAGGAGAGGAGGGGGCTGAAGAAGGGCTGGGACCCAGTCTAGCACCAGCAGCCCCCGCTGTTCTAGGTTCACTTCGCAGTGTTGAGTTGCAGCTCTCTTGGGGTTTTCAGAGATGCAGCCAAATGAGCAACCTTTGGGCTGTGGGCTGGGTGCACCCAGGAAATCCAGAAAAAAGTTAGTAATGGCCTCAACAGCACAGGGATAAATCCTTGTCTGAAACAGAGCAATAAATAAGAGGGTCCAGGGAGATACCAACCTTCAGAGCTGCTGTTGTCAGTGTCTCTGCGGGACCTGCCAGCTTGGAGGGCCTGCCATCAATTAGGCTGTGACAGAGAACAGACAGGTAAGAGCCAGGCTGAGGCCGCCACATTGTGTCCAGGGGAGATGGTTGATTATCTCTGGAATGGAAAATGTGATCAGAATGGAGTTTTCTGGCGGGAGAGGAGTTCACAATGAAAATGTTAGTCTTTACTATGCCAAACAGATTTGATTTTTTTTTTTTTTTTGTCTTTAATGCAGTCCCTGGTTGCTTGGCTGGCTTCCCTCTGTCCCTATTGGCTTGCTTTTGCTGTCGTTGTGGCCATTTCTAGCAGAGCCTAGCTAGTGCCTAGCCATTGCTTCTGGATGTCTCTTCTGTTGTAAGCTTTGTTCCAATCAGCTACTATTTCCTCTGATCATGTGTAACTCTCATGCACTTTAAACTTCTTTAAGAAGTGATCACCTTTTCTTTGGACTCGAAAAACCAACTAATAATGATAATGATAGCAGCAACCATATTTATTCAATGCTTATATGTGCCAGGCATGTGCTATATATTTTTCCCTTAGTGCTTGCTATGAACCTCTGAGTTACGTGTTATTAGCACTGTAATTTGACCAAGGTCACACAGAGGGTGAATGCACAACTATGAACTCAGGCTGTCTGACATAGAACAACAGGCATTTATGAACTATCCTTTCTGCCAGTTTCTACTGAAAGATGCAATTCCTTTCCGCTTTGAACCTACCCTTTTTCCTAATATTTCTTCTTCCTTATCATTGTTATCACCACCATCAAACATTTGCTAAAGAATTTCTATGCAAAGAGCACAAGGTGTTGCAAAAAATACATAGCATAATCAGAATTAGAGAAGCTTGTAGCCCAGAGGGAGGTGGGGGAAATGGAGAGAGTGAGAGAGAAAAACAGACCTACAGAGAAGAGAGAGAATATAGGTGTTAGGTTAAAAAAATTAAAAAAGTCATATGTTTTGACCCCATGATTCTACTTACAGAAATCTACCCTAAAGAAATGAGAAATGGGGCCGGGCATGGTGGCTCATGCCTGTAATCCTAGCACTCTGGGAGGCCGAGGCGGGTGGATTGGACAAGGTCAGGAGTTTGAAACCAGCCTGAGCAAGAGCAAGACCCCATCTCTACTATAAATAGAAATACATTAATTGGCCAACTAATATATATAGAAAAAATTAGCCGGGCATGGTGGCACATACCTGTAGTCCCAGCTACTCAGGAGGCTGAGGCAGGAGGATTGCTTGAGCCCAGGAGATTGAGGTTGCTGTGAGCTAGGCTAATGCCACGGCACTCACTCTAGCCTGGGAAACAAAATAAGACTCTGTCTCAAAAAAAAAAAGAAAAAAAAAAAAGAAATGAGAAATGTAGCCTGAATTTTGTGTGAACGATCTTTATCAAAGTATTATTTATAAAAGTGACAAACTGGGAACAATCCAAATGTCTTACAGTGGGAAAAAGGTTAAACCAGTATTTCCCAAACTTTTGCAGAAAATGAGTCCCATGGGGTGCTCATTTAAGAAAAGAATCTAGGCCGGGTGTGGTGGCTCACGCCTGTAATCCTAGCACTCTGGGAGGCCGAGGCAGGAGTATTGCTTGAGCCCAGGAGTTTGAGGTTGCTGTGAGCTAGGCTGATGCCACAGCACTCACTCTAACCTGGGCAACAAAGTGAGACTCTGTCTCAAAAAAAAAAAAAAGAAAAGAGTTCAGAGTCAACACGTTTGGAAATGACTAACTGCTGTACCCCCAGTTTGAAGAGTCAAAATCCATGTTGGGATTCTTTAAGGACTTACAGAATCTGGAAGAAAAAAAAAATTATCTTAACTTGGCTTAACCTATTAATAAATCTTTTATTAACATCCCATAAAATTATGCGTGGGAAACACTGGGTTATATAGAGACTCGAATATTCGTACGATGAAATAGTATGCAGCCATTAACAACCACTTTTTCAAGGCACATTCAGCGATGTGAAATTGTGCTCATTATATTCTGTTAAGTAACAAAAAGAAGACACAAAATTATACACAATCTTATTTCAGTTTTATAGTGTGAAAAACCCATATAGATGTGGATGGGGGGAAAAAACATTTAAAGATCAACCAAAACACTAACTGTAGCTATTTCTACATAGTAGATTTATGGGTAACATTTAAATTTTACTGCCTTTCTGTATTTTCCGAATTTTCTCCAATGAAAATGTTTTATAATGAGACAAATCTTTGCTTTGGAAAACATATGAAGAACAATGAAGAAAAATTTACATAGCCACATATACTAAGTGATCTAGCACAGTTGGTTCAGATCATAAAAATTAAAGGAGTTCAGAGGAGGGTGCATGCTAAGGACACTTGATCTATATTTCAGCCTAATCGCTCACATTTCTACATGAATTCTTCAGAGCTAAGCCACGCTGTGCTACTTCTCATTCCCATGAATTCTCTTCACTTTCCTACTTGTGTGTCGTTGCTCAAACTACTGCCTTGGGCTGGCCTTCACTCCTCCACATCTGAGAGGCTTCCCAGAAAATGCCAATTCCTCTTACACCTTCTCTGGTGGCTTCATGCCCTCTCCCTTCTCTGACACTTTTGTTTCTTTTATATTCTACCTCTTACTATGGTTGCTGATGTACAATGTCATATCTCCTTGCTCAACCTTAGCACTCCTCGAGGGCAGGAAGCACATGTTGTCCTTTGGTATAGACTAAAGACATACAGCCTTGCCTTGGAGGATGCTTAACTCCTCTCTCAATAATTCACATGCAAGAGTAGGACTGAGATGGAGACAGAGTGCTCCAGGGAAGGGGAATCACAAGAGTAGGACCTTGAGGTGGGAATCTGCCTGCTGTATTTTCGGAGATGTGAGTTTGTGTGTTGGGATGGCTGGAGGTGCTGGCACATCAAGTTGGAGACAAGGAACAGGGAACAGAATTTTCACGAAGGGTTTTGGACCAGTCATGGCTACTGACCTTTCTATTGACCTTTTGTTAATGTCCTCATACCTTACCTTGTGCAAGAACCACCTGCAGTGCTTTCCAGAAGGGGAGAGCCCCGGGGCCCCACCCTGAGAAATCATGATTCAGTCAGCAAGCTTGGGGAGAGAGGACTGGGAAGCAGCGCTGTGGATAACCATCAAAGAAGAGGCTTCTGCAGGGGTGCGAGTGCCAAGCCTGGCATGGCGTGGTTCCATGGGCCATGGGAGGAACAGAGGGATGCCACGGTGGAGACACCATCCTCAGAGGAGCAGAGGAATGGAGGAGTGGATTCCAGTGGGAGAGAGTGGGATAGGGCAGGTGGGAGGGCCAGCAGGAGTGAGGATTGCAGTTCAAAGTTTTCCTGGAGTTCTTAGGCTCTGTTACTCATAACCCCCCATCTCTAAATCAAGCGGTGTGTAGACAGGAGGTAGGGAGCTCTCCCAAGCATCTTTATCTCCTTCATCAAACAGGGACAGCCTACTCCAAGGAGAAGAAGTTGGTCATGTAGAGTTTGGTTTTCACCCTTGGTCTTTGCTTTGGGAGATTGTGCCTCCTCAGTCATGCCTGGGGAGAATTTGTCTCTGTTTCCATTGAAAGAACAAGGTCAGATGACCCTCTGGGATAATAACAACACTGACTTGCTCTAGGCAAGGTGTTTAGGAACAAAATTGTTGCCCTTGGGGAGAACAACTCAAGGAATCGTGTTGTAAGTGCTGGAAAGAGAAGAGAATTCAAATGACTAAAATTCAGAAAGCATTGAAGGCATCCTTGTCCCACAAACAGAGTTCCTGGCTACTATTATACTTACTATTGTCCTATGTTAAGGTATTTGATTCCCTTTTGCGATCCTCACAGTAACTCTCCGAGGTAGGCAATGTCATTATTCTCACTGCAGACAAGGAAATGGAGGCTCAGAGTGGTTAGATCTTTCCCCAACTCACACAGCTAGGATTCCCTGAGTGGACCTCTGGGTGGGCGTGGTGGATAGAAAAGGCTGATAAAGAACTCTTTAATTTGGAATCAGTGATCTGCGGAGATACTCATTTTTATTTGAGGCTGTAGTGTGGTGCCTCATCAGAAAGGACCAGTCAGTGTTGTGCAATTTCTGCAAACTGGAATTGGAGAAGACACACAGGTGAGGAAGGAAAGTAAAACTGGGGAAAAGTGAGAGATTCTGGAACACGAGCTGACGTGCAGCAAGCTTTATTAAATAAAAGCTCTCTGCCTCAGCCTTGCCCACTTGTGTAAAGGCAATGCCTAGGTTTCCATCATGTTGTAATAAAATAGTTTTTGTGTCCTACCTGACTGAGCCTGCTTTACACTGAACCACCCCATAGGAGCTAGGAGGAGACATATTCCTAATGCAAAGGCGAGAAGACCATGCCAAAACTCCTCAGCCCTTCAGAAGTGAGGTCTGCTTTCAGCGCCATCCCCATTTGCAGACGTTCTTGCCTTCCACTCCTCACTCAGATCTGCTGTGGGCATTGGGGGGATGAGGGGAGGAGGAAAGCTCTCTTTTTCCAGGTCAACCTGAGATCCCAGTTTTGCTCCCTAGCCTGCCTGCTCACGTTCATGGTTTGCTACTTGAACTCTTGCCTTTCAATCACACAGTGCTCCTCTCTCTCATTTTTGGAAAACAGAGTTGCGTAAGCCCCAAGCACAGTGGAAGGCACTACATAGGAATAAATAAAAAATAGTCCCCACCTCCTGAAGAGCTCCAACCCAGTGAGGAACGGGCATGTTAAACAGTTGCAGTGCCGGGCACTGAACACTGTAATATTGCAAGGTTCCATGGGGACGTGGAGTAGAGAGCCATTAGCCATGTGGAGGGGAGCTATGACTCAGGGGGATTGCCACTCAGCAGGATCTTGAATGACAGAGCAGAGGATTGCCAAGAGGAGAGGGGAGGAGTGTCCTTTCTGCAGAAAGCATGGCATATACAGAAGGGATGAGGCTTAAAGCAGCAGGACATATTTGAGAGCAGCAAGAACAGAGACGCATCTGATTTAAAAAAATTGTTTGCATGGGCGAAATGCTCAGTTTGTCTTCTGGGACACACTTTTTACTTAATACCCAGAAGCTGCTATTGTGGTGGTTGGTATGGGGCAGACTTAGTACCAGGTTGCCCAAGGCCGTATAGGATGGGGCCTTGTGTGTGTGTGTGTGTGTGTGTAAAAGGTCATTGAATGATTTTTTTTGTGAGTTTTATGACTACATTTGGGGAGTTTCATGATCACATTTGCTTATTTGGATACCTGGGCAGCAAAGCCAAGAATGGGTTTGTAGGGAACTGACATATATTTTCCTACTTTAAGAATTAAAGTTAGTAAGTGAGTAATGTACGTGTTCTGCCCAGAGTGTTCGAAAGTAATGTGTTCCGGACAGGCTCCCTGTGATAAACAAAGCTGTTGCCTAGAGGCATAACAAAGGACCTGAGCTGCAAGTAAGCAAGCTGAGCTGCCCCGCCCCACGGCATTGGGGGTCTGGAGACCACATGATAAACACCCCATAAGATGGCTGGGTAGTCAATGACAGGTAAGACCCCTCAAGGGAGGGGCGACCTAAGCCAGGCACAGCCGCTGGGGTTCAGCTGAAGATCTTAGGGGGTCACCCTAAGAGAAGCTGGGGATGAGAAATGCCCCCTGTGGCTTGCCTTGCCCATCCTTGCTAATCTTGGTCAGTGATCTATGCCTAGTGCCTAGAGCAACCACCTCGAAATTCTGAGTCTGGGGACATCTGCTTCCCTTTTCCGGAATTTATGGCCATTGCTGCAATGCCTGGGAGGTTACGTACAAAGAACTAACTTTAATATTTTAAAGTATAAAAATAAAACTGACCGGGTGTATTATTACTCAAGTCAACCGTCTGTATGTGTGTCTGCATTTTTCTTTGTGTTCTGTGTTCATCCTCCGTCCTGTAAATGGGCCACAACATGGGTTTTCAAAAGCAAGATTGGTACCATGGAGAGACTTGCCAGAATAAGTTAGGGAAAGAAACAGGAGCCAGGAATTCCTGGCCCCTTTGTCTTGTGTGCACTGCCTTTGCTGGCTGGAATGCTGTGTTTATACATAAGAGCTCTTTGACACTTTCCAAACCACAGTTTGAGCAAGACCACCCAGGGGAGAGCCCAGCAAGCCATGGGATGCTGTGTTAACAGGATGCAGAAGTCTCCAGGCAGCAAAGTGTTGATAGTCTGGCGTTGCCCTGGACTTGATCTAAGGTATCACCTACATCTGACCTTGCTCCAGCTCCACTCTGACTTCACCTCTTGGTCACTACCAACCTTTCCACTCAGATCAGGCATGAGAAAGCAGGAGGGGGGAATGGAGATATCTCATCTGCAGGGGAAAGCAGAAAGGAAGAGTGATTTGTAAATCAAGAGACAGCCTGACCAGAGCTACCTAAATTGCATTCCCAAGTGGAAAGTGAGAGTCCACTGGAGGATGCAGATTAATTAACTGTGATGCTCGGATTGTTCCCCGTGTGGGTGAGCGTGATGGACCGCCCGGACAGCACAGCTCTGCAGGGCCCTGCTGCAGGAGTGGAGGAATCATCTTTCACAGGGGAACACAGGGTCTCTGGCTGAACCCGGGCACGCAGGCACCTGCCCACAGGAGCCAGCAAGGAGATGGTCTGCAGAAAAGGAAGGGAGTGTGTGTGCAGATATTTTACTCTCATAATCTATGAAAGAGCGAGGAATTGGAAGTACAGAATGGGAAACCCTCAGAGGTACTTTTTAAAATGCCTGTGTATGCATTATAATAGAGCTTGGAGTTTGAAGAGAACTTAGAGAGAATTTGGTCTGATTCCTCCCTTGTACAGAGGTCACAAGTTGTTGATGGGGAGAGCCAGAACACGAACCTAGGCTTTCTGACTGCAGTGCCCTTGGAATGTAAATACTGTGCCTTCTGCCCAGACTCGGGAAGTGAAGAGTTGAGCAACAATCTGGTTGATTTCATCAGAATCATTGTCCAACCCAAATAACAGCCTTCTAATCTCTCAAAGACAATTATTTTCCTTTAATAGCTGACTCTTACTCCCCTTTCCTCTGAACCTAGCTTTCCTGCTGGGAGGCATTTCGATTATATTGGTAATAAGAGGACCAAGTAAAAACAATGGAAAAGGAAGTTTTTTTTCTTTTTTCTCTTAGTTGTTCTGTCTTACTTTCTCCCAACCAGGTGGTATTTTCCCATGAAATGTCAGGGCCCCAGATAGGTCAGGAATTCCGCAGGTCTTCCTAACTCTCTTTCTCATACTCATCAAAATTTACATAGTCAGGGTTTCTCTCTTCTGACATAATTGTTACTGTGGAAAGAAAGTGATAACCAATATCTCCCAAGATGTTAATCATGACCAATGACACCTTAATTCAATAACTTTCATACATTTTAAAACTTGTTTTTATTCAAAGATCAATATATGCATATTATGGGGGAGAAAAAAAGGGAATCAGTACAGAAGAGAATACAATGAAATACTAAATGCACATCCTAAACTCCAAGCCATGATTTCCAGGTCTAAAGTTATATGTCTTTCCCAAACTAGTAAATGCATACAGAAGCATATAAATGTACATTTTAAGCACATTTAGACCTATACCATAGATACTCTCCTGCTACTTGACTCTTTCATTTAATGATGTGTCTGGATATATTTCTGTTTCAGAATATATAGGTCTATCTCTTCTTTTTAACAGCTTCCTTGTCATTTCACTATGTGGAAGCAC
>VSMD01010544.1:0-83402 GCA_008750895.1 Mirza zaza
TAGTCAGTCTGTTGCTAGGTAGCCTCTGATACCATGAGATGCTGTCATTTTCAGGCCTTTTTTATTCATCCTACAAATGGACCCCCGAATTCTCTAGACTTTATAGATTATCCTTCTTGATCCATGAAATTGCCAAGCAATTTTTACTACCACGTTCCTCCCTGCTGGTTCTCCCACCACTGTCCTCATCAACTATGTCGTGACACGCTATTTCGTTTTCCTTTTCTGTCCATCCTCATACTTATTGAGAGAGTCGAGGTAACTTACTAGCTGGCAGGGATCTAGGCTTTCAAACCATATTCATTGCTAATCTATTTGGAGAAGAGGAGGGTTATATATAAACCCTTCCTGAAATTTTCCTTGCCTCCCAACCATGGAATGAATCTGAAATCTAAGAACATATTTCTGGTTAAATCTTATCATTTAAACCCTTTCATCTTGACTTAAAAATGAGCAGTTCTTGAAATCATTTTCTGAAAAGAAGGAAAATATTAATTGGCAGCAAAAAAAGAAGAAAATAATTCACAACTTTTACTGATATCTCATAGTCCTTAGTATACACACCAATATGTTTTCATCGGAAAGAAGATACAAGTATATTTCATTCTAGTTCATGTTGCTGAATATTATCCTTCAGAACAATATGATTCAATAGAAAGGGAATGGAATGCCTGTCAGAAACTCTACTATTCATTCTTGAGAACACTAATATTGTTCTATAGAGAAAATCTCTCTTTTCTCAAGGGGGAAAAATCCTCCACTTTACTAGATAAGACACCCTGCTCCAGTAGTTCCTATATTGATAACTTATTGTTTGAATCTAAACTTTAGGGGAAAATCAGTGATGAAATCTGATAAAAATTAGTCCACAAAACTAAGTTATCATTTAATAAAAACCAACCTATAATCATTGGAAAATCTTATGAAGTATGGTATGTTAGATTTTTTTTTAATAGATTTTAGAATTCAGATCAGATTTGGTTTCCTCACAATACTTAATTCTGTTCCTGAAGAGCCTCTTTTATTTATCTTAACAGGTGAGATAAATAAAAGAAGCAAGGCACAATGGCAGGGTCCACTAGCACATATGTATATTTAAGCTCTGCTTTTCTTCCCTTAATTTTTATCTACTTGGGAAATTTATGCCAAACATAGGAATTAAGGATTTCTATATGTCTCTGTTTATACTAACAATTTGTTATTTACATAAGACCACTGAATCAGTACCTACATTACATACAGAACATTATTCTCAGTGCATTGGATGATCCTACTTAGATGAATGAACTGACGGATAATTAGAATCATGTTATAAGCCTAACTTTAAAATTGTTTTTTCTCCCGCCAAGCTATTGTTTAAACAATCACTTGTCCTTCTTGCTCTAGCCCCATTTGCTAATGAAAATTCATTATCCTGGGTGTGTCACAGAAATAAAAATAAAGAATTACACTTTTAGATATATTTAGTTGTTCCCTATCTGAATTTGGGTTTCTTAGTTGTTAACAACTTTATATTTTCCTTCAGTTCCTTTTATTTTCCTACTTTTTATATTTCTTGCTGGTCTTAATTTTTCTTAATTTAATGAGTTGTTGATAATGTAAGAAAAGTAGAGCTGTTCAGATACAGATCATGCCTAATCATTTTTGTAAATACTAATATTGATATTTTTACCAACCGATTATTTTATATGAAAGAGTAAAACTATGGTTTTCCACAAACTGGTAGTATTTTCAATACTAGCCACATGTTCCTTAAGGGCAGGGGCTTCCAAGAAACTGACCAAAATACTTTGCATAAAATACATATTCAATTTCTACTCTATACATTTCATTAATCCTCCTTAATTTCAGCAGGTTTTAATTTAAGGCACTCAATGAAATCACGCATGCTTTCTATGCTAAACTAGCTTTTGAAAATGTATGTAATCTCATCTAAAATATTTTGTTTTGTTCCAGATTTCCTACTACCTGCTTTGAGACAAACATAAGGGAGAGGCTGATGTTTGTTTAATGTCTTATAACACAGACAAATTGGAAATATTGGAGAATGGTTTGTTCCAAATAACATCAAACTGCTGTAAACACTTGCCTTAGGTAGACACAACCTAAATGAATATTCAAAATTGCTTAGGTTTATTGAAATCAAACTGGGGAAGAAATTAACAACTTTTTTTTTTAAAAGTAGGCCACTTGTATCATCATTCAGTGTAGAAGGATCCTTTTCATTGAAGTTAAAGACAAGCATTTAACTATCATCAAAGCGTGTGGGCTCAATGCAAAATTAATTATGAATAGAAAGGAAGCAAAGGAGTAAATGAAAAAAAGAGCAGAGCAGTGACGAGGCGTGCCAATGCCCCAACATCCAGACACAAACACGTTTAGATTCTTAGTTCTACAGACAGCATCTGTTCCTAATGGCAACCTGGGGGGCGCTCCTAAAACTACCATGGAAGTGCCACAACTGGCAAGAGCCTAGCAAAGTTTAAAATTCAAATTCTTTTCATCAGGAACCTTGATTTCTTTTTAACAAACACCTTACCCTTGGATTTATGTCATTTTGATATCATCTATATGATTTAAAATTATATTATCAATATGATTTTAAAAACCAAAGCAAGCATTAACGATGACAACGGAAAAACAATCTGACATTTATTTCTTTATTTAAAAAATATGCATATGTAATTGTATCCATCCTTCACACTCTAAAACTATGCTAACTTTAAAGTAACATCTGAATCCTATTAACCTTGACTCTTTCCCTTTAATTAATTAACTAAATAATCTTGATAAGCGAGTTCTCCATTTTAACACAGCCACTCTCTCATTATTTCACATCCCATAGTTTTGTTTAAAATAACATTGAAGGAGTTAACAGAAACTCATAAAATCTAAGACACTACTAAAAGACACCAATACATAATTTAAATACAGAGTTTGGTTCACTTCCAACCTTCATGGAAAATGAGCTTATCTTGCCAGGTACAGAGCATAGAAAGGTATGGACAGCAGTGGTTAAACTAACAAGCCCTGGTTAGACTGGAAACAATTGTCCTTCTCTCCTTCAAGGGATTATCGGCTCTGATTTATCCTTGAAAGAAGTCTGCAGTATAGGGGACCATTAATACTAATTCTAATAATTACGATTATATAATCAGCCTGCAAGGTCTTAACTTATTCCACAGTAACCTACCACTCTACTCATATTATCCAATAGAAACATTCCTATGAGGTAGATAAGATAATAAGAGAAATATAAATAGCAATAAAAACACTATATATAATAGCAATAATACCTTTTTTTTTGGTTTTTACTATGTGCCAAGTTCTACTGTGCTTACACATGTACTCCTTTAACCTTCCTGATGGCCAGCAGAGGCAGGTATAATAATTTCCCTTCATTCTGAAGATAATGAAACTGAAGAACTCTGAAGAAAAGATACAATGGTGGGGGGAGTAGAGTAAAGGAAATCCCGAGACTACAGCTGTATGGCAGGCTTGGAGAGCACGTAGTGCTCACTGAGGTGAAGGCTGGATGGCTTCTGGAGGAAGGAAGGAAGCAAGGGAGGAAGAGGAACACTAGCTCTTTAGCAATGGACACCAACCAAAATCAAAATATTGAAATGACAGATAAAGAATTCCAAATATGGATTATAAGTTAAGTTCAATGAAATACAAGAGAAAATGGAAAACCAACACAAAGAAACAACAAAAAAATTCAAGAAATGAATAAAAAATTCACTAAAGAAATTGAATTATTAAAAAAAAAAACAAATAGAAATCCTGGAAATTAAAAATTCATTCAAGGAGATACAAAACACAGTAGAAAGTCTTAAGAATAGACTAGACCATGCAGAAGAAAGAATCTCAGAACTTGAAGACAACACCTTCAAATTAAACAAATCAGTCAAAGATAAAGAACAGAGAATTAAGAAGAAAGAACAAAGCTGAGAAGAAATATGGGATTATGTAAAGAGGCCAAATATAAGAATAACAGACATCCCTGAGAATGAAGAAGAAATCATTTTTTAATCTGTAAACACACCTAGCACTGGGCCTGTCCCACAGGAGATCCCAGTACATTTTATTTTTTCTTCTTCCTTCTCCAAACCAAATAATAACTGTATGAACCAAAACTAAAGTAATACAAAAGCTTAAAAACCCATTAGTGACACTGGAATGCAACAACTGTGTAAATCATATTTAAAAACAAAACAGAGTGGACAGATCTAGGCAGGACTTTATCTGAACTGTACTTCAGTGATGAAAACAGGCAGATTCTCTAGCTGGAACACAGCAAGTTTAAGGATGCCCATAGCAATGAGGCTGAGAAAAGCAATAAGAAGCTGGAAGATAAATGAAACCATGCTTGTGTATTATTATTTTGCCTTAGAAAAATATATTGATCTTTTTGACTTCTCAGAAACCAAGTATTAAGGGGCAGGGTAGTAGATGTTTTAATGGAAATCCTTCTTTAGGGACAGCAGGTGAGTCAGCTCTGTGGCCAGGTCTGGAAGGACTAGAGGTTCTCAATGGAGAGGTGACGGAGGAAATGTGTGGAGAAGGGACTTTGTTTAAACCAAGGTGCAGCACTTCTCAGGGGAAGAATGCACATGGTAATTGCAGGACTTCAAGGTGTGAGGGGGCGGGGAATCAATGCTCTCTCACTCAGCCAGAACACTCTGATGGCAGGATGTGTCTTCTGCCCTGGTAAATGACTGATGCATGCATTGTGCAGAGATGACATCATCCCCGAGGGCATGAAAATGGGTTCTTAGAGAGTGAAAAACACTTAAGATTTTGCAATGGTTTCTGACCCCCTAAGTGGCCTTATTATTTGAACAGATATACAGAATATGTATGGCATGAAAATTTCATGATCTGGAGATGTCATTAAGAAAAAAGTCTGAAAAGCTCCTTAGTGGGATGATAATAAAAAATATCCAGTTATGAAATACTGGCTTAAGAGAAAATATAAGAGGAAACATTATGGTTGGAAAAGTGTGGACTGTAAATTGATAAAAATTGAAAAGGCACTCACAATTCTGGGAGCACGAGAGCATTTTATAATTGAAAACCATTTTTTAAATTGATAATGGACATCTCAATACCATACATCCGAATATTCGTAAAAATGATGAAAAAGAAAATTTGATATCCTTAGAGCAAAATTGCTCTAGTTTCTGGATCATGGGTTTTGTTTTAACCAAAGATATTCTGTATTCAGGGAATTCTTTGTTACCAACCCCAAACATCTTATTACCTTTTAGAGATATAAGTGGAGCTCACAAAAATCCCAAATCCAATTTGACCATGAACTTCCATGTTATTCTAGTAAAATAATCATCCTAAATTTTTAAATACCTGTTTAGAAGTCACACGTGTACATGGATGATTTTCTGCTTCAATTCAGAACCCAAAGTTTTCACGTAGACATGTGAGATGGGAAAAATTCAGGCCCAGCCGAGGTCTGTTCGGCCCCTGTCAAAATAGTTCATAACCTTGATTGTGTGTGTGGGATTTGGTGGCCTCAGTTTTAAAGAAACAATGTCTCCAGCACGTATCTTCTACCCCACCAACTTCAGATTGAAACTTACAGTTCTAGGGGTATTGATCTTCTCACCATAATGTTCATGTCAGCATCCTTCAAACCAGATCATTTATTATAATATTTTTAAAGCTATTTCTCAACAGCAAGAAAATTACCTGATCCACCTAAGTCCCACTAAACTCAAGCACCAAGAGGGCAAGATCCTTTCTTCCTTCCTCATCACTCTCTCTCCAGTATGGAGCAGCATCCTGGCATTGGCATCTGCTCGATAAATATTTGATGATTGAAAAAAATAAAAGAACACAGTACCTTCAAGTATGTTGAGCAATATTTCAAGACTTAGATTTTAAAGTTGAAAAATTTAATAGAATATACCATTTAGTTATTTTAAAGAGCCTCAGACTAACTGAATCACTAGAAATCATATTAATCATATTCTAGAAACAAGCCAAGTAATATAAAAAACTAAGTGTCTTGTGGCACATCAAAAGCATCCTGGGCCAACATACTTTTGATTACTATCACATTTTACATAGTGGCACATAATATTAATAGCTATTCAACTATTGATTTCCTAAGGTATGCCACTGAAATCCAAATTCAGAAGAGCCCTGCTTCATCTTTTTCTTCCATTTTATGACCTAAGGAATTCCTTTACTTCCTTTTTAATGCATATGCTCATCATTAAGCAAATGAGCATTTCCACAAATTTTTTTTGAAAAATTTGAAATGAACAAGTCCACTCTCTCTTATTTATTTAAAATAAAATTATTTAAAAATAATAAAATAGCATTATTGGAAACAAAGCTAGGCATACTCAAGTAAATCTGATTGAATGTGCTAATTTATGTCATTGTTCTTCCAGTGTACC
This sequence comes from Mirza zaza, assembly GCA_008750895.1. NCBI lineage: Eukaryota > Metazoa > Chordata > Mammalia > Primates > Cheirogaleidae > Mirza > Mirza zaza. The sequence continues at coordinate 6,423 of VSMD01010544.1, forward strand.
ATGTTATAACTTATTGTAAATAACAATATTAGTGGTGATTTTAATGTGAATGTCCAAAAGAAAAGGCCTAGGGTGAAAACAATATAAGACTGGGTTTGCCAGTTGTCCTTTCTGCAATTAAAAAAAAAGTGACCTTGAGCATTCATTTATTCAGATAGAATTGTTTAAAAGCCTATCTTGGGCCAGACAGTGTTCTAGGAACTAGAGATTTAGCAACTTAAAAATCATATCTGTTAAGTCCTTAGTCTCATAGGGCTCATAGTGCAGTGGGTGTTTGCAGTGGGTGTTAATAAGTGAAAAAATAAATATATTATGATGTCAGGCAGTGGCAGATGCTATGAAGAAAAGGACAGCAGATTTAGGAGATGGTGAATGATGGAAGTGATGCACGCTACTTAGATGAAGTGATCACAAAATGTAGCCTGATCAGATGGCATTTGAGGACAGCTCTAAAATAAGTAAAGAAGCAAGCTGTATAGATTTCTGGAAAAAGAGTGTTCCAAACAGATATAATAGTAAATGCAAAGGTTCTGAGGTGGAGTGTTCTTGGTATACATAAGAAACAGCAAGAAGAAGTTTTCACTTGTAAGGCAAGTTTTTCCTGAATCTTCCACCTTGCATCTCCACCTATTTAAATCTTACTGGTCCTGTAAAGTATCTCTCTCAAGGGAAATCCCTTAAAGGAAGAAATTCCTGGCAACTCTCCAAAATGATTTGGCTTCCCCACCCTCTGAATCCTAAGAATGACTTGGCTCAGATAACTCTCTTTTACAAGTTAACATATTTGTAGATTATAAACACACATCTAGGGTCAAGATTTTGCTATGAGTTTTTTTATAGCCTTCCTAAACCTAGCTGCCTTACAATGATATTGTCCAAGCTGCTTAGGAAGTCAACATCAGCACCTATAATTGGTGTGGCCTTTGCAGAAATTGATAGTGTCAGTGGGCACTACTTTATAGCTCAGTCTGGTTTGGATTTGGAAAGTACACAATATGGCACCCTGAGTCTTCCAAAAGACATGGTGAGTTAGTTATTTCTTCGCTGAAAAGAGGATGGGTAAGCTCTCCATTAGTTGAATTTAGGCCAGCTTTTGGTTCTCTAATGGTGATGTTAATGGTAATGATAATCCTGGTCTACACATGTGACTTGCCCAATCTAAATTTGGTTTATACTTAATTTTCTTTGCACTTTTCTAACTCATGGTAGATCAAGTGAAGGAATCAGGCTGAAAGGATCTAGTTTCTTTTTTCTTCTGTCATCACAGGAAAATGAAACTTTTGTTTCTCACACATCTGGAAAAGTAGCACACTCCCTGGAGCCACCAGTGCAGTAATCTATATCTCAATTTGCAAAGCCTAATTTAACTTTTCCATATAAACAAGACACTGGTCAAAGTATACTGGGAGGTCCCTGTTTAACTTCAAAAATACATGTGACTTTAAAAGGGACTTCTTCTTGCCCTCCATATGAAAAGGAAAAGAGCAGGTAGCCAAATTGAAAAGTAAGTGCCAGAGAGTAAAGAATGGTCTTATTTAAAACATGGAGTTCATGGAACATAACAGCAACTCCTAACTCCTACTCGGGTGAAATTAAACTTTTTTTTTTTTTTTTTTTTTTTTTTTTTTTTTACATCAAGTGGCATCTTTTTGTTGTTTGGGGTTTTTTTTGTGTTTTTTTTACCTCTTTATTTTTTTATTTTTTATTTTTTTATTTTAGCATATTATGGGGGTACAAGTGTTAAGGTTACATATATTGCCCATGCCCCCCTCTCCCCTTGAGTAAGAGCTTCAAGCATGTCCATCTCCCAAATGTTGCACATCTTACTCGTTGTTTTTTTATATTTTTTTGATTATTTTAATTTCAGAATATTACAGGGGTACAAATGTTTTGTTACATGGATTGCTTTTGTAATGCTTGAGTCAAAGTTGTGTGTCCATCACCCAGATACTGTACATTGTATCCTTTAGGTATGATTTCACCCATCTCCTCCACCCACTCCAACCTGCATGATTTCCTTTGAGTTTTACTTCCATCTGTGCATGTGAGTGCTGATCAGTTAGTTCCAATTTAATAGTGAACACATGAGGTGTTTGTTTTTCCATTCTTGCAATAATTCACTTAGGGGAATGGTCTCCAGTTCCATCCAGATTGTTGCAAAAAGTATTAATTATTTTTGTTTGTTTGAACCTTTCAAAACCTGACCCACTCATTGGACACACAAATGCAGGTGTCTGCCATCTAGTGGCAAAAATCAGTATCAGCACTCTAAGTTTTCTAGAAAACAGTCAATATACTTTTTTTTTTTTTTTTTTTTTTGAGAAAAATTTAATCTAAGCCTTATCTTTCAGAAGAAAGCCCTAGGGAAGGCCACACATCTAATGGGCCATACTATCCTAATACACTCATCTTCTCTGATTTTGACACCAGGTGGAGGCAGGCCTGCTTAGAAATCCCCTTAGACTGTACCAGTCCAGATTCGGAGGATTTTCAAGAGGATATAAATCTTTAAGGGCACACCATCTTGTCTTGCCTATTCATCCCTTTATCCCTAGCACTTAGAACCCTGTGTGATACAATTCAGGAACTTAATAAATTTAGCGAGCAAGTGAATAACCAACAGAAGGGCTGGAAATAGACCACACTGTAGGTCACCTGGCTCCAGGCTCTTTGCTATCACAGGAATTTTGGAAATTCTAAGAAACAGAGGGATTGTTAATTTTTTGTTTTTTCTTAAGTTAATATACTACTTTACATTTAATTTGTGAAAAATCATTAGTTGTATGTCATTTTTTTAATGTACTCATTTATAGAATACCTTTATAAAATATCTTTTAATGGATGGGCAAAATCAATCTATGTTCATTTGTTAGAATGTTCATGATGATCAAACTAGTATGCACACAGGCATCAGTTCTAGACTATTTGTATTTGCTTTTTCCTGCTGTTCATATCAATAATATATGTGATGTACTTGCTCAGTAATGTAACCCCTAAATATAGCATTATACACATGCAAAAATATGGTTTCTTTATGATAGCTCCCTGATATAACTCAAGAAACAAACAAAAAATGCTAAGAACTGCCTATATTTGAAATAACAGTTTCTGTCTTTACAGCAGCACCTTATGAACAATATTAACCATATTTTTTCCCAAAAAAAATATATTTAGATACAGTGAGGTACATTTGATGGAAGCAGCTTCATCTTAATTCTCCAACTGAGATCTGAGTTCTTGTTCCATTATGTTTCAGTTCCAGTGGGAAAGTGCACTCCACCCTTTGCAAGCCTGAGAGACACCCCAAATTGAATATGAATCATCTTACTAGATAGAACAGCCTATGATAATGTACTCCTTTCTAATCCAGGCTATTAATCTATTCGGGAAAAAAATATAATATATTTCTTTTTCTCTCCCTCTCTCTCACTCTCTCTTTCCTCCTCCCTCTCTATGAATTTATGGGTCTTAAAATTTAGCAAACAGAAGTATCATCCAAGGTACAGTATTTATTTAAAATGCATATTGACAAATGCTGTTTCCATTCTGATTAAGCTGGTCTGGTTTCAATCTCCAAGACTGCATTTTTAGCAGCCATCCCACATGATTTTAGTGCATATCATCCTCAGCCACAGTTTTAGAAACATCAACCAAAATCCCTGCGATGGAAACCTTTCCAGTGGTTACCAAACTGCCTACTTGATGTAGCTGATGAACAACCAATAATGACTACTTGAAAAACACTAGCAGTTAAACATTTTTTGGTGAGAACCATAATTTGGAGGATGTTGTCTAAAAAAAAAAAAAAAACCACACCTGTTAACATGTGAGGGTCACCAGCACAACCATTATATCTACACTGACAATGCTTCAGGCAAGTAAAGTTCTTAATCTCATCTGGGAAAGTTCTAATATGTTCTATATAACACTCATCTGGAACTGATTACTCTTTACAAACATATAAAGTATTTTGTTATTATCAAGATACATTGAAAGCTTCTAAATCTCAGATTTCTTTTTCTCTCCAAAATGAACAGTAACAGGGAACTCACTCAACAAAAAATACTTAATGAAAGTCTATTGTGTGTCAAGCAGGCCTTGGGATGTATCAGTGAATAAGACATAAAAATGTCTGCCTACAGAGGGACCTAAAGCATCCTTTAATTTAGTGAGATTCTACAAGATATAAAGTCCTGGGGATAGAGAAGTAAGTGACGGGTGGCTCCTAGTGACAAGTTCACAATCTGAAGAAAAAGATCATTAGTTACATAATTTATTCTAATGCAATCAAGTATGGCAAATGTTATGACAGATATGAGTACAACACCCCCGAAAGAGTGTGGGAATTGAAATGATGTACATCGGACTCCCCATATTGGTGGGTTCCACATCCGTGGATTCAACCAACCCTGGATCAAAAATATTCAATAAAAAATTGCGCAGAGTTCCAAAAATCAAACCTTGAATTTGTCTTTTTCCCAGTACTAGGTTGAATCCACTCTAATGAAGTGCTATTCAGGCATTGTATTAGGTATCATAAGTAATTCAGAGACAATTTTAAGTGTATGGGAGGCTGAGCGTAGGTTGTATGCAAGTACTATGCCATTTTATAGAAGGGACGTGAGCATCCTCAGTTTGTGGTCTCTGCCAGGGGGGTCCTGGCACCAATCCTCCATGATACTGACGGATGGCTGTATTTTCGGGAATGCAGGCCTCCTAATATTTGGAGAACTGCTACAGCCAAGCCAGGGACAGCAAACTGCAGGAAGTATGGAGCCTTTGTGGAAACCCGGAGGCAGGAGAATGGAGGTACAGCCACGGAACGTCAAGCAGGCTGATGTGGCCACAGTGGCAGGCAGAGGGAGGAAGGAGAGAGCGAATTGAAAGTTATGTAGCGGTGACACTGTATATCTCATTATAGAACAAGTAAAATCCAGAAGACCCTGGAAATGGGAGGCATGTTAGAGGCTATCGAAGCTGTGCAAGGGGGAGATGACGGAAAACTTGTACCAAGAAAGTAATAGTGGGAACAGGAGGGAAGTAATTAATGAGATATAGCTCAGGAAAATCCAACAGGACTTAGAAACAACATATAAAGAGTGAAGGTATAAAGGAAATAAAAAGTTGATCCCCAGTGACCTGGCATGGAAGTACACAGAAACTTAGGCAAGGAGTCGAGAGAGATCCAGGCTTGTTAATTTTGTGGCCTTGAGTGTAGCATTTAACTCTTTGGGACCTCAATTTCCTCAAATAGAAAATAAGAGACCCAAATTAGCTAATCTCAAATATTAAAGTCTGCATCTGATCATATTACAAAGGATTTATATTCAAGGCAAAGGAAGAGGGACTGATGGTGAGGGCTGAAAAAGAGCAATCCAAGTTGAAGAGAGCATGAGAAGTGAGCATCTTATGTACCAAGGAATGAGGGAGAACCAAAGTAGGATGATGAGTGGAAAGGCCGTGCAGACAGCACACTGCAGTTTTAACTTTGGCACTGAGTGTGTTAATACACAATTGTAGGTGGTCATTTCCACAGAATGACAAGAGGACCATATTTCATAGGATTGCAAAAACAAAAAAGAAAGAAATGGAAGCAGAAAAAAAAAGAGTCAGAGGGAAGAGCACTTTGAAATCAGGAGACGACAAAACACAGAATGGTAACTTGAAAAATTTCAAGACTAAGGGAAGGTGCTTTAAGAAAAGTCAAATATGCCAGAGTCAGAGGAAAGTATCTTACAGACAGGAAAGCATGGAAAACCCAAGTGGGCGGTGGAAGTTATGAGGGTACGATAGGAAAGTGCTATTGGGCACCAATTTCTATTCATGCTGAAGCTGGAGAGAGGCCACACACTGTTTCACCTGGCACAGCCTTCTGACCGAGGGACCAGTTTCTTTATTCAGCTTGGGCTGGTCTTTGAGGCCTGACCATGCTAATCAGTATTTCACCAGTGGTTCAACAAGGGCTAGGTCTGCCCCTAAGACTGTGGAAATATTCCAGTCCCTCCCAGAATCTACTTCCTGATTTTATCTTCAAGCCTAGACCTCTGGATTGTTCTTTTCTTTGCCTGGTTCCCTGCTTCTGATAAGAGAGTCATGCATGTATATTACATAAAAGCCAAGATAGTAAGGCCTGAGTTCATTCTCTGACATTATTAGGTATTTAAGCTGGGAAAATTTCTTAACCTCAGTATGTTTCAGTTTCCTTTTCTGTCTATATACACAGAGATAGACAGATAGATGGATAATAACAGTCTCTATTTAAAGAGGGCTGTTGACTGCATGGTACTGGCACAAAAACAGACACACGGACCAACAGAACAGAACAGAGAGCCCAGAAATAAATCCATGCATTTACGGTCAACTGATCTCCAACAAAGGTGCCAAGAACACACAATGCAGAAAGGACAGTCTCTTCAATAAATGCTGTTGGGAAACCTGGATACTGACGTGCAGAAAAATGAAATTGGACCTTTATCTCACACCAAATACAAAAATTCAAATCAAAATAAATTAAAGACACATTTAAGCCCTGAAACTATGAAACTACTGTAAGAAAACATTGGGGGAATTTGTGAGGACATTGGCCCAGGCAAAGACTTTTTGGGTAAGACCTCAAAAAGCAAAAATAGACAAATGGGATTACATCAAACTAAAAAGCTTCTGCACAGCCAAAGAAACAATCAACAGAGTGAAGGGACAACCTGTGGAATGGGAGAAAATATTTGCAAAACACACATCTGATAAGGGGCTAATATCAAAATATATAAGGAACTCAAACAGCTCAATAGCAAGAAAACAAATGGCTCAATTAAAAACTGAGCAAAGGACATGAAGACATTTCTCAAAAGAAGTCATTCAAATGGAACACTCCTACACTGCTGGTGGGACTGCAAACTAGTTCAACCTCTGTGGAAAGCAATATGGAGATACCTTAAAGCAATACAAGTAGATCTACCATTTGATCCAGCAATCCCATTACTGGGCATCTACCCAAAAGATCAAATGACACTCTACAAAAAAGACACCTGCAATCGAATGTTTATAGCAGCACAATTCACAATTGCAAAGTTGTGGAAACAACTCAAGTGCCCATCAATTCATGAGTGGATTAATAAAATGTGGTATATGTATACCATGGAGTTCTATTCAGCTCTAAAACACAATGGTGATATAGCACCTTTTGTATTTTCCTGGATAGAGCTAGAACCCATACTACTAAGTGAAGTATCCCAAGAATGGAAAAACAAGCACCACATGTATTCACCAGCAAATTGGTATTAACTGATCAGCACCTAAGTGGACACACAGGAATTACATTAATTGGGTATTGAGCAGGTGGGAGGGGGGAGAAGGGGGTGGGTATATACACACATAATGAGTGAGATGTGCACCGTCTGGGGGATGGTCACACTTGAAGCTCAGACTTGTGGAGGGAGGGGAGGAAAGGGCATTATTTGAAGCCTTAAAATATGTACCCCCATAATATGCTGAAATTTAAAAAAATGGCAAAAAATATGAAAAAATGCACATCACTATCAGGGAAGTTCAAATTAAAACCACAATAATATATTATAATAAATCACCTCATACCTGTTAGAATGACTATTATCAATATAGTATTATCAATATAGTATAACTACACACTGTTAGTAGGAATGTAAATTAGTATAGCTGTTATGTGTAAAGGTTCCTTAAAAATTAAAAATAGAACTATCCTTTGGTGCAGCATTCCCACTACTGGGTATTTATCCAAAAGAATTAAAATCAGTATGTCAAAGAGATATCTGCACTCCTGTGTTCATTGCAGCACTATTCATAATAGCCAAGATATGGACTCAACCTAAGTATTCATCAACAGATGAATGGATAAAGAAAATGTGGTACATTTACACAATGTAATGCTATTCAGCCTTAAAAAACAAGGAAATTCTCCATTTGTGACAACATAGATGGACCTGGAGAACATTCTGTTAAGTGAAATAAGCCAGGCACAAAAAACCAAAAACTGCATGTTCTCATTTATATGTGAAATCTAAAATACTAAAACTTAAAACTTATAGAAGCAAAAAGTAGAATGGCAAGTACCAGGGGCTGGGGGAGTGGTTGGGAAGATGTTGATCAAGGGCGTGAAGTTTCAGTTAGATAGGATGAATAAGTTTGGGAGATCTATTTTGCAGCACAGTGATTATGGTTAATAATAATAACCACTTGACGCTGGGTGCGGTGGCTCATGCCTGTAATCCCAGCACTTTGGGAGGCTGAGTCGGTAGAACTGCTTAAGGCCAGGAGTTTGAGATCAGCCTGGGTAATACTGCAAGACCCCTATCTCCAAAAGAAAAAAAATAAATAAAAAACAGAGCTGTTGCTTCAGTGATATTTTATCTGAAAATAATGAATCCTTATAAATTATCAGAATTCATCATTACAATCATCATCATCATCACCATCATTACTTGTTCTTGCTTCAGGATATCCTACATTGACTTAAAAGTTGCTTCCTTTGCCCACAGTGGTTGCTGGCATTTTCCAACCTCCAAAGATTTGTCTCTTTTGATTCACTTTAAAAGTACTTAGGTACTTTGTTTTTCTTACCTTAATATCTGAGCATATTTTCATAGGTATCATTTTAAACTATATATTTCTAAATTATATCTTGCACACTTCCCAAATAGAATCTGAGAGAGCTTATATTAATACTGAAAGTTAAAAAAAATACTAGAAATAAAAAAGAAGTAATATACTGAAAAACCCAAGCAAAACTGGCTATCATGATTGAATGCCATTTTTAGATTGGAATTTCCCAGTAGCCACTGCAAAATAAAAATAAAGATGGATTAATTTTATTAGCAGGTAATTGCTTGCATTATTCCAAAAGAGGTTCAATTTTCACTTGTACTAAATTCTAAAAGAAACACATAATACCATAAGGAAGACATATTAACTAAACCATGGGCAAGTTTTCAGGGGTTTGAAAGAATATGTAGGAATATTCTTCAGGTAATTTCCCTAACCCAGACTGCAGAAGTCTCATACTGTTTCAAAGCTGTAGCCCTTCATTATCTACTATAAGTTTCTTCTCCCTAAGACACAAACTGTTTTGCTGACAACTCCAGTTTCCTCAAACATAATACTGTCTTCCCTCCACCCAGGAAAATGGTCTTCCAGAGTTTCACCACAGAACTGATTGTTTTAAAAATGAGAAATACGGCAGCAGTAACAAACATTCATTATTATTAAGAGTTATCCCTCCCAAATTCCAAGAGAAATATTGATTTTTCCCTTTTATATAGATTTTCTTCTCAACAAATAGCTTATATTGTACCCTCAGTTATTGGCATTCTAAAACATAGCTCATATGATGTTTTATTTTTGTTTTTCATACTGCTTCTCCGTAAATTGTAGTTTTACTAAATATATGAAAATGCTTTGTTAGATCTTTCTTAAAAAATTTCTGTTTTTATTCCAAGTTTACATTCATTCACAAAACAAAAAGTAATATTCCTAAATATTAAAAAGTTATAGATAAATATGCACACATTCAGAATTCAAAATTCTGAATTTAAAGAATTCTTTTCGCATTCTAAAGAATGTGAAAGCTCACATTTCAACAGAAAATCCGGCAATCTAAGAGTGTATGACATTAAACATGATGGTTTTAATCTAGCATCAAATATGAATGATCACTCCTCTCTATCAGTCCATCACTCAACGTTAGCCCAAAGGGTTCACAATAGCTTGGGCCTTCTAGAGCAGTATCTGTGCCTTACTCTTATAAATACAAAGTGTCTAGCACAATCCAAGGAGCAGACAAACTGCTGAATAAAGACATGCTTAACTGATCAGAAATTCAAAGCAAACATATTTCTACATTGCTAGACCATTTTAAGCAGATTGATTTTATACAGTTAAATCAGTCAATCTTTTGGAATAAGTTGCAGATTTTAAAAAGAGGAAGGTAGATTTACATTTGAAGTCAAATCGCAAGTCTATTATTGTACCAGTTTTGTACAGAGTCGATGTTAGGATGGGTATAGAAAAATATCAGAGGATTATGCATTAATTTGTTAACCATATTTGGGGAGGCATTGGGTCATGGTGGACTTTTACTTTTGATATTACATATTTCTGTAATGTTTGAATTTTGTATCATACATAATACTATAGTGAGACAACCAGCACAAACACTGTATTTACATATTTTACATGTGTATGTGCATTTTGAGCGTTTATGGAGAAGACTCTGTACTAGGTAACTGAGGACACTCAAAGACAAATGAAATATGGCATCTTCAAGAATTTCATAGGTAGGTACTTGAAACAATTTTTGTATACATGCACATATACACACTAAAAAAAAAAACAAGAGGGAATGTAATCAGTGATAAAACTGAGATTCTGATAAAGTACTAGAAGAAGAACTCATAGGGAAAAGTGTCATTTCAAACAGTCCCTGACAAACTGCCAAAATTTAGACCCCTGAAGATGTGGCAGAAAGGGCATCCTAAGCATCGTGAGAACGTGCCAGAGGGTACCTGCATCATCAAGTACTCAGGGGGAAGTAAAGGGTGACCTTGAGACTGGAGACTGAATTTAAAAGGTATATCCAAGTCATAGAACAGGATAAGACTACCGCAAAACATTTTGTCATTATTCAAAAGGAAATGGAAGGAGATGTGGCGGAAAGTGTTTAAGGGTAAGAGAAAAATTATCAGATTTGGTCTTCAATATGAGTAATCTGGGCACGGTGGCTCGTGCTAGTAATCCTAACACTCTGGGAGGCTGAGGCGAGAGGATCGTTTGAGGCCAAGACTTTGAGACCAGCCTGAGCAAGAGTGAGACCCTGCCTCTACAAAAGCCAGAAAAATTAGCCGTGCATGGTAGTGTGCACCTCTAGTCCCAGCTCCTTGAAAGGCTGAGGCTGGAGGATCACTGGAGCCCAGGAGTTAGAGGATGCAGTGCACAATCATGACACCACTGTACTCTAACCCGGTCAATGGAGCAAGACCTTGTCTCAAAAAATAATAATAATAATAATCTGTCTAAAATGTATTAAAAGACCAGAATATATTCTACAGGATCGTCTGGGAAGCTCAGTGCTGTTAAAAAATTCAAATTTAATTTGAATTTATGCATTACCATTAATACACACATGTTCCTATGTTAAGACGAAGAGAAAGGTTTAAAGGTATAACTCTAGGCCTTTCTTCTCAGTGTAGACTGAGCCCAGATGAGCAGCGTCTACACCACCTGGGAGCTTGTTAGAAATGCAAACTCTCAGGCCCCACCTCGGTCCTCACAAATCAGAATCTACATTTTCCCCAAGATCCCTATGTGATTTGGAAGCACATAAAATTGGGAACAGCAATGAATTAAGGTGTCAATAGCAGGAAGAAAAAAAAAAAAAGTAGCCAAGAACTTTGAGATCTTAGTTGGTTGAATTATTAGAATTTGTTGCCTAGCTAAATGTGGGAGGCAAGGGAAGAGAATAAATCAAGATTACTTGATTTATTCAGAAAGTTTGAGCTGTAGGATGGTCATGCTATTCATAGAAATAGCAACCCCAGGAGGGGAACAGGATGAGAAAGAAGCAGGGGAAGGCTGTGCTACCCAGCAGGCACACGGAAGTGCTCCCCAGCGAAGCCAGGGCGGGCTTGGAGACGAGCAAATGAGTGTGGCCCACACGGAAAGGCTATTTGAAACCATGAAAACAGATGACATCATAAAAGGAGAGGCAAGGGAGAAAAATCACGGAGTCAACCGAGGAGAAAGTGCTGGAGAGCCCTACATTAGGCAGAAGATGAAGGTGGGGAAATCGGAAGGAGAGGAAAAGAACCAGAGCCGAAGAAAGCCAGGGAGGTGTAATGTTCTGCAAATTAGGGGGTATAAAAGTGTTGCAAAGAGATTAAAGAGGATAGCCAAGAAAAGGGCTACTCCTTTTGTGACTAAGACGTTACAAAGGACTTTTGGAAACGTGGTCGCTGTGAACCTCCTGAGGATGGAAGTCAGAAGCCCAAAGTTCAGCACCAGCGGGTAGTGAGGTTTAGGAGAGTGTGAATGCTGCCCACTGCGTGTAAATCAGACAGCTAAGAAAGAACGTGACAATGTAAGAGTGGCACATAAAGACCAGGGTGAATTAACTTTGAACTGTTCCACTTTAAAGGGCTTCTTATGGAAGAAAGATCAGAAGTGTTCCCACCTTAATTCTCAGTATTAGGGAAGCAAACAGGCACAGTGAGTAAGAATTAGATTTTTGGCTCAGAATAAAGATCTGCCTCTCACTGCTCTCTGGGAATGGAACAGGCTGCGTGTGAGTGTTAATTTCTGAAAGCTCGCAAGACCGCACAGTTGGAAGAACACCCATAGGGAGTCGCAAAGCAGAAAAGTTGTTCATTGATGGTCTGGGTGGTGGCCCCCCAAAAGAGATGGCCACCCCTCCTGGTGATCCCTAGTATCTACACGATTACCGTATGTGGCAAAAGATGTGATGAATTTAAGGCTTTTGAGGGGAGGTGCTTATCCTGGATTTCTGGGTGGGCCCCAAATGCCATCACAGACAAGGAGACACACAGAAAGAAGAGGGGGAGGCAATGTGACCACAGAGGCAGAGATTCGAGTGATGTGGTCACAAGTCAAGGAATGCAGACAGTCACCAGAAGCTCAAGGAAGCCAAGAAGGAGTCTCCCCTAGAATCTTGGGAGGGAGTATCGTTTTGCCAACACCTCGATTTCAAATTTTCTGGCCTCTGGAATTATGAGAGAATAAATTTCTGTTGTTTTAAGCTCTAGGAAATTAATACGACATCTAAAATCCCTTCCAACTCAAATGTGTTGAGCCACTCACATCTCATGTTGATCATATCCTTCTGGAAGGCAGAGCGCTAGACCAGCAGTCCCCAACCTTTTTGGCACCAAGGACCATTTTCACCAAAGACAATTTTTCCATGGACCTTGGTCAGGGGATGGTTCCGGGATGATTCAAGCACATTACATTTATTGTTCAGTCAAACCTTTCTGCTAATCTGTATTTGCAGCCACTCCCGAGCACTAGTATCACCACCTCAGCTCCACTTCAGACCATCAGGCAAATTCTCACAAGGAGTGTGCAACCTAGATCCCTCCCATGGGCAGTTTACAGTAGAGTTTGGGCTCCTATGAGAAGGAAGGAAGTGGGAGTTTATGCCATGATGTAAGTGATGGGGAATGGCTGTAAATACAGAAGAAGCTTCACCTCCTACTGTGCAGCCCAGTTCCTAACAGGCCACGGACAGGTAATGGACCATGGCCTGGGGTTTGGGGACCACAGCCCTAGACTCACCCACCCTGTGTATCCAAAGCAGACTATCCATGGTGCCTGGCACATAAGATAACAAGGAAAGAAAGAGTTACAACAGAGATATATATACCCATGTGTATATGTGATAAGCACAGATAGATTAGATAAACAGACTGATAGGTAATTGAGAGATAAAGTGATTTCCTCATTCTATTCAAACAAGTATATGTTAAAATTTACTTATCATATACTCTCACAAAGTTAACTTCTTTCAAGAGAATCAAAGTAAATACTACCCAGGTTATCCTTGAGTGTCAAATTTAATATTAAAGATAGTAAGTACTACCATGTTTCAGAGGAGAGAGACATGGCTTGTAGTTGCTTAGTCAGTTGGGTTTTCGGTTTCGAATATTCAAATAAATCAAGTGATTTAAAATAATTTATTTTAAATCAGGGAAAGCAAAGTGATAGCTTCATTTAAGGAAAGCTGGAAAAGTCTGTCTGGTCCTTGCATGATGGGAAAGACATAGGGGTGAGGAGAGAGGAGAGGAGGACTTCATATAAAGAAACAACATGGCCAGTCCAGTTTCCCTTCAGCTCTCCCCTAACACAACATACTATACGTGGTATGTGCACGTGAGGAGCCATAGGCAAAAACAGGACAAGAGGATCATAGTATCATTTGGTGAATGAGAACTTCTTTTCAATGTAAATGGTTTGAGGGATGTACACATAACAGAAATTGTGCTTTTAGACTCTTTTGCACTAAAAAAGTTGAAAATCACAAAAATTACTGTGTTCAATAACACTTCTAAATGAATATACATATAATCATCAAATATATTATTGATTTGAAACCAAGAACCCAATACTTGAAATTTATATGGATTTTGTTTTAAAGAGATGGAGTCTTGCTGTGTTGCCCAGGCTGGAGTACAGTGGCTATTCACACGGGGGACTATGTGCACAGCAGCCTCGAATGCCTGGTCTCAAGCAATCCTTCTGCCTTAGCCTCTTGCAGAGTTGGGACTACAGGTGCATGCCACCGTGCCCAGCAGAAATTGGTATATATTCCCAGCCCGTGAAATACAACTGGACTGGGGTCTAATACAGGTGAGAGCTAACTTGATGGGACTTCAAATGGCTGTAGACAAGGACTGCCCTACGGTGAGCAGTAACCAGCTTTCTCTTCTGTCTGGATCCCACAGGCATTTCCGGTGGGGGAAAATGTACTCCAAAGTGACAAGTTTAAAAATGTACACAAAGGCTGTCAGCAGATCCCTGTTCCTATAGCTCTGTGACAGGATATTTTTATATGAATCTAATTCCAGGCCATAGCTACCTGTGATAAATGAGAAGGCTTCCACAGAAGAGCATCAGAACACCTCACAGTCATAAATGCAGGGTCCCCTGAGGTAGACATCTGGTAGAACCTCTATCTGGGTACTCTCTCCAAAAAAGGCTGAAAATATCTTGGTTTAAACTCACCTGAATTTTACTGGAACAGCAGCAGTTGGAGGATATCCCGCCTAAACCAGGATGCCTATATTAGCACCACTTCCTGGCCTAGAAGTGACTGAAGGTAGACTATGGCATGGCTCAGCCACTATGCCAGATTTCAAGGAAAACACGGGGACAGGAAATAGGGTAGGACTAGACTAGAACAAATGACCTCAGGAAGGATTAATTCCATAGTGGATAGTCAGCAACTCAAATTACAGCGGCGAGGAGGGGTGTGGAGAACTGAGATTTGATCCTGCCAACAATGACAGACAAGGCAAATTTATTTGTCAAGTGGAACTTGGCAGTACCAGTCTCCAGGCAGAAACGATACGCTGTCAGGAGGGTGGCTGTGCCTTAGGTCCCAGGGTTGTCCACACTGGGATTGAATCAGAGGCTGAGAATAGAAAAAATGGGGTCTTGCTCCTGGAAAGAAGTTCTTGGCAAGGGTAAGGCTAATTGTCAAGGTCATAGCTGAAGTCTTTCCAGGTAAGACATTAAGCACAGTACTAAAAATGCACACTGAAAACACAAGAGAAGCCTACATCACAGGCTTCATCACAGGAGTTAGAGACACTGAGGTTAGGGGGCATGGAAATTACTAGAGCTCACTAGGGTTAGTGCAGACTCCCCTCCTCTGTGCCCCGCACTGGTTACAGAGTCAGAAAGACCAGGCCCCTGAGTCCCATGCAGAGCAGGGCCTGGAAGGCAAGAGCTCACAGCCCACAGAACATCCGCCAGCTACTGTATGTCTAATTATACTGGGGTTTTTTTCCCATTGTTTTTCTCAAAGTGTTCACATTTTAGTTGGGTTCCGGATAAGCCGATGACACGACTGGATGAGAAGATGGCAGTGGTTCAGAATACTCCTTCTGTTGACTTCCTGTCGTCACTAGTGGCCCCTGGGCCCGTGTCAGTGTGGGACGCTACAGCCTCAGCAGCAAAAGTCTAAAGAAGGTGCACTTCAGCCAGCGTCCTTGCCTTCAGCATGGTATGAGCAAGAAGTCACAACAGGTGGGACAATGCAAACCACCAGCCTTAAGGGGTGAGCCTGCCAGAAGCTGGGGAATAATCTGCAAGCTGCCAAAACTTCTGGACAAAAAGGCACACACAGCAGCCAAAGCCTGAGCCAGCCGGCGACTACCTACGAGCGCTCAGTGCTCTCTGTCAAAGAGTATTGAGGTGGCGGCGGGTCCCAGTCATATGCTGCATTTCATAGTGTTTTAGTGTTTTTTCACAAAGCACTTCCACATATATCGGATCCTCAAAACCACCCCAGGAGGTGGACAGAGCAACTACTATTGTCTCCTTGTGTATACAGGGTAGAGAAATTCTTAAGAAGGCCATACAGTTTTCATATAAGCCACATTGTGGTTTCATATTTTCAATTGCTTCATTAAACCAAAATTATTTCTCCATTTGAAGACAAAGCTAATGCAGATTCTATACTGCCCAGGATTAGGGAAGGTAGCAGTCTAACACAGCCCTCCAGCTGTTGGGCTCACCACTGACAGAGGGAACTTTTATACCTGCACATCCTCTCCATGGAGAGCTGATTTTGGATAAAGAATCTCCTTTGCATTTGATCTGAACAAGGACCTCTTCCTTCATGGAGAACACAGAGCTTGGCAGACACCAGAAATTAACTTCTAATGTGACTGACTTTGCCTCCTGTCAAATTCATTAGAGTATCTCTTCATAAAATCAAAACTGGCCATGGAGGTTGAAATTCTCTTCCAAAGTTCTATCAGGCTAACAAACCAGGACAGGGCTTCTACTGGTCTCAATGAATTTTATAGATGAAAATCTGTGCAGCACTTCAGTGGTAGCACATCTAGGAAAACTCTGCATTCGATGATTAAGAATAAGGCACATTGTATCATGCTGATTGAATTTTAAAAATAAACATGTGAGATGTTTGATTACTTTTTTATTGGACCCATGTATACCTTTGTAAACAGCCTTCTCTAAGGAAAATATATTTTAAATTCACAAACCTACTGTATAAAGGGAAAAATTTCCAGTTATCCACAGATCTTTCAGAATCACATTGTGAGAATAATGCTATTAGTCATAATATATTATGATATACATTAAGTGAAGGACAGGTGCATCTCTCTGCATACTGATCAGAGTCTCTGTCTTCACATGAGTCACAGTGCATTCATCTCCTGGCTGAAGTGCCACTACAGCTGTTCTCAATATAAACTTCCCCACCCGAAAACAAGACCCAGGCCAGTTAGGAGTAAGCAACTAATTTGGCCAATGTTAACAACGTTAAGCAAGACCAATACATTGGCTCAAGAAATAATAGGACACACTAGATAAAAATCTGAAAAAAAAATTATGACTTTATAATATATAAATACACAAAGCAACTTTGTTTTTAATCATATACTTTAACTTTCTATTCAGTTTACTAGTGTGGATCCGAGATATTCTATTTCTGCCAATTTTATATTTTTTCTATGCTCACTTTCAACAGGTTGCCCACAAATAAAGGCTAACATATCATTAGAAGTTCATATTTTTACTTAGTCTAGCTTAAAATAACAAATTTTCTTTGTGTAAGAAAATAAATCATTTGTCTTTATAAGGAAAAAATGAGAAGGTACACTCTAAGGAACTTTTACGCATGCCTAAATAACATTCAGAAATAAATAATGCTTTTCAAGTGACATTTTACTCCCCTCCCAGAAATAAAAATAGGATAATGAATATTCATAGGTTTTTCTAAACTTTAAAGGAAAGTTTCCTAAATAAGCTTAAACGTAGGTTTAATACAGAACTACTTTTATTATAACACTTGTTCTTTCTCTAAATCTTCATCAATTCCATGCTTGCTCCTTTTCCCAATTTACACTTTTCCCTTACAGTAATTTTCCCTGCAAAGGATTTATAGCCAGAGACATTTTTAAAGCCGACTTTTTATCTCATTTTCTTTTTCAACTAACAAGTCCATTTGCATAATTATCCACTGTTATTTAAAAAACAGTATTCCAACACTACTATTTTCATGTTAAATACGCTTTCATAGCACCCTCCCAGCCTACAGAACCCATCTAAATCAGATCTGCAATGTAATCTTTTTGAAATTAATAATTTAAGCTAAAGTTATATTTCCATATGGAAACCACTGCAAAAATAGCGTGTTTTCTAGCCCAATAATTGCTAATTATGTATTAAGGTAATTTAGATTAATCATGTCAACAACATCTAAAGACAGGTTATTCAGTGGTATGATGTAACCCACATTTCTGTGGCATGGCTGGAATGCACACAAGCTGAAGCAGCAGGCATGTTCCATGCACATGCATACTTAGAAATAACAGCTCCTACAACAAGAGGGTGCGTCCAACACCGTCAAAAAGACCTTAATTTCTTTTTTTTTTTTTTTTATTACTATGCTGCCACCACAATCCTGGCCACATGCACGTGTTTGCTCTAGGTTTAGCTTTCCCCTTTCGGAACTGTATATTTTTATGCAGGGTCTCTCTCTTAAGTACATACACAGGCATTGTTTTAAACACGGGAAATAGTGACGAGTAGTAGTTCATGCAATATAGTGATCTCACAACATAAAATTATTTAGACTACGGGTAATCTTTAAACCCACTTTAAAAAGATTATTTTCAAATAGTAGCCTACTCAGAAGGCCAAAATGGGGGCAGGGGGAGGTTATCCGTCTTCTCGGTACTCAGAAGAGAGCAAGAGAGACAGGAAAGGTCTGTGCAAAGGACACCGTGAAATGACCAGTGTCCTTAACACGATCTCTTTGACAAATGCATTTCCATCCCACAAAGAGCGGTGCTCTCCCCCTGCAGGCACGGACACAGGCAGGGATCGTCTAGGGGACATTCCCTTACAGCCTTTGGACGGGCTCAAACGACACGTGCAGACACACGACGGTTCGCGTTCTTTAAGTCTGCCCATATGGATGCAACTCCCAACCCCTGCTTCCTCTCCACCACTTCCAACCTGCGTGCAAAGAGAGTCGCACACACGCACAAGCGTGCGGAATCGGATCACGATTCCGGCGAGCACAGCGCGAAGTAGACAAGCGGATTCCGCCGCTAAAGTCAACTGTCCCCCTTCCCCACCCTCCCAACCCCCGTCCCCGCCCCGCCTTTTAGAAGCACGCAGACACCGACCCCGCGGTAAGAGGCTGTGCCGGGGAAGTGCTTCAGATAGGAGATCCCGTGCAGCCCGGCGGCTGCTACTCCGCCAAGTGTAGACTCTCCGTGGGTCAGTGAAGACGCGCACCAGGCTGCGTGCCTTCGCCGGAGTGTTAAGCTCAGTGCCAGATTTGCCTATGTGCCTGCCCCCCGAAGTGCGACCCGCACGGGCGGCCTCGCTGCTAGGTTGGCGGGGGTCTGCGTTAGCCTTCTCGAACGCGGGAAGGGGGGAAGGCATGGGACGGGAGAGGGGAGCACACGCGCGCGCACACGCACCCCGAGCCCAGCAGCTCTGCCTGCCCCGACGCTAGGCGCTCCCGACCTGGCATTCGGGGAAGACAGACCGGAGCAGGCGCGGAGAGCAGGGTGGGGCGGCTCCGGCTCTCTCCCGGCCACCGCGGGCACGATCCTGGTCGCTTTCCCGGCACTTGGGTGCCACCCGGCCACCCCCCACCCGCAGTCCCGGAGCTCCGACTCCGCGCCAGCTCGCGCCCTCGAGATTCGAATCCCCCTCCCGGCCCCCGAACCCAGCGGCCGGCCTCTCTCGCCCCTCCCCACCCCTGCTTTCAACTCCCTGCGCGAAGACATTCCCTACCCGCGCCGAAAACTTTTTTCCTCCTTTTCGCCGACGAGACACGAGGCGAGAAGCCAGGTCGGCAGCTGCCGCCGCCCGCTCTGCCCAGCGCCCGGGTGGCGGGCGCCGTCCTCACCTGGCAGCTGAGCTCCAGGTGGCCGCCCCGACGCGCGGGGGACGTCTGGGCCACGGTCCCTTCGCGGCCCGCCGCTCACGCGCCCAGGGAGCGGCCGTCCTCAGGCTCGCGCGCCCCTGCTCGGAGCCGCCCTGCGGTTCGTCGCCCGTCTTCCCAGAAGCGCCGCGGCCGGGCCGCCCGGCGGGCCGAGCAGGAGGGGAGCGGGGTCCGCGCGGCGGCGCCGCCGTGCGCCTGTGCGCTCCGGCCCGGTGCGGGAGCGCTCGCCCGCGGGCAGCTGCGGCCGCGCGTCACATGCCGCCTCCGGGCGCGCCGGCACCTGCCCCGGCCGCGGCGCCCCGGGCCGCGCACTGCCGCCCCGGCCCGCCCGGCTTCCCGGGCGCCCCTTCTGTGCACGCCCTGTTCTCCGCTTTCTCTGCCTCACTTTTCGGCTTCTTCCCGTCTCCTTCTTTATCTTGTCTTCCCTTTTCCTGACAGAAAAGCGCTCTAAGGGGGAGGAGGGTCTCCTCCTCCTCACCAACTCTTCTCTGCCTGGTGGTGGCGGTCGTGGCTACCGCTGGCCGCTCCTCCTTCCCCTCCTCCTCGCGTTCCTCCTCCTCCTCCTCCTCCTCCTCCTCCTCCTCGGGCTGCGAGCGCGGGTGTAACGCACTCGCTGCCTGCTTGAGACCCAAACCTGCGCGGCTTCTGAGCATGCCCCGTGGCCCCGCCGGCGCCCCGCGCGCCCCCCGCGCGCCCGCCGGCCGCGTCCTCCCGGGGTGGGCTCGCCGACCGGAGCGGGAAGCCTCACCCACCCAGCATGGCCTCGCCTGCTCCCAAACCGTGTCCCCCGTGCTTCAAGCGTGGATCGTGTGGGTCAGTCAGTTTGGCTGTGCTCTCTTTTAAATCGATTTCCTTGGACTGCTTAGAAGGACTGGAAGGAAGTCGATTCCTTGGACACAACTTATTGACGAATGAACCCCCAGCTCAGTTACAGTGTAGGACTCAGTGGAGAAACCCTTTCCCTGAGGAACAGTTTGATGCATCTACTTTTTGACATGTGATGAGACTCTCTGTAGGTAGAGCACACCGGTAGAGGACGTCTTGGCTTTTCCTGCCCCAGGGCGTTTATATCTTAGGAGAAAATGAGATGAACATCCATGAAAAAGACACAAGCGTGCACACACACACACACACCCCCACACACACTTTTTTAAATTAGAAAATAAAATAAAAGGTATAATTTTGCTAGCCAGGCTTTTAAAGCTCGTATATAACTCTAGAGGGATGAGAGAATTGCTTACTACATACTACTGTCAGCTAACTAAATAAGGAAAACGTGGAGAGATATCAAATATCAAAGTTGCAAAGATAAAATGAGGCTGCACCATAGTGCTCTGGAGGTTTTTCTCAAATTCATGTAACAAAACAGGCTAGGAGAATCCCAAAAGAAAGGACAAACATACTAGTTGTAACTCTTGGGGGAAAAAACAGAAAGAAGGAAGGAGAAAGAAGAATGAGGAGAGAGGGAAAGAAGGAGGGAGGGAGGGAAAGAAGGAAGAAAGGAAACAAAAGAAAGAAAAGAAAAATGTACAAAGTATGAAATTAAACTTTAAACAATATTAAAGGCACCAAAGTGATTTTAATTTTAACTGGAGCAAGAAAATAAACAGGAAAAGATAGAGTTTTTTGAAAATATAAGTCATGTTAAGAGCTTAGAAAAGCGTAAGTATACAAATTCCTTCCTAAGTCTATATTCTCTTTTGGGTAGAGCAATCTTTAGGAGAGAAAAGACTATACATTGCTTAGAAAGAATTGAAGTCATAATAGGAAAAAAGCTAGTGAGAAAGTATGTGGCTACTTAAATTAATTCAAATATCCAGGCTAAAGTTAACTGTATACTGGAATGATAATGTCTATTAGCAGCTATCTTGTTTGGATACTTCTCAGGAGGAAATATAATAGTTGCCTTCATATATTTCTCTAATTTTCAAAACAAACATTCTAACAAGTATGTTATCCCCATTTAATAATGGAGAAAGACAAGGATATAGAGGAATAAGTGAATTGTTCATTATCCAACTAGGAAGAGGAACATGAATTCAAATTTAACATATCGTTCCCATTACATAGAATTGCCATTTGCCTGTGGGAACAGGAATACCATTGATAATGTTTGGTAAATCCATAAAGAACAGATGGGGACTAGAAGAATGGTCAAATAGAGATTATCTCGGTTTTTTTTAAGCCAAAAGGTATATTCTGATATGTATATAGCGATTAAGTTTGAGACTGTGTTCTGGCAATATTCTAGAGAAGATCCTGAAATGTATCATTTGTGAGTAGTAAGAAAAGAAAAGGGGAAACAACTACAATTTGGTGAAAGTATTGTACCAGACTATATTTCTTTCTCTTTATAAATAGCCACTAAACTCATACATAGGGTATTTCCTGATTCTAGCCAACCTTCTCATTATTTTTATGGACAAGATAAATGTAGATTGCCTGTTTGTATTGAACAAATTACAAACAACGGTTTGGACAGGGTTGCCCCAAGTTTCTTGGTACATGAATTCATGCTGGGTTTGCTAAGGAAGGTATTTGGTTCTGACCTTGGTGCCCTATTGTTCAGCAGATTTATCAAATTATGTTTCAGAGGAAAATATAAAAAGGATACTTAGTGGATTTGAAAATGAACCAAACTAGGGGTAGGGCTAATTTGTAAGAGTCCAAAAATCAGAAACCAAAGTATATTTACCTTTGGATGTTAGTCTAAAACAAAGGAAATCAAACTAGAGCTGGAATAAATTTTGAAATCCTGCAAGTTAGGTTTCCTTTTTTAAAAACACACACAGAGGATAAGCATAGAATTTATTAAATTATTTATTTATTTATTGAGACAAGATGTGCCCTCACTCTGTCACCTGCACCACAGGCTAAAGTGCAGTGGTGTCGTCATAGCTCACTGCAACCTCGAACTCCTGGGCTCAAGCATTCCTCCTCCCTCAGCGTCCCAAGTAGTTGGGACTACAGGTTTACACCACCATGCCTGGCTTAGTTTTAAATTTTTTGCAGAGATGGGATCTTGCTCTTGCTCAGGCTAGTCTTGAACTCCTGGCCTCAAGAGATCCTCCCACCTTGGCTTCCCAAAGTGCTAGGAATACAGGTGTGAGGCACCGGCACCTGGCCAGGATTTATTCAATTATTAAATGAGACTCTGGTTATGAGCAAGACAGATAGCTAATAGTACTCTTACCATTCCATCATAAAATAGCTATAAAACCTGGAAAAACTGTATAAAACAACAGAATTTTGTTATGAACAGCGGCCAAGATAGGGCTGTAATTTGAGGTGATTAGAGTCACATGGGGTGAGCCCATTCCCACTGATTATTTTCTTAGGGGACTTTTTTCCAGCATAAGTACTGGGATGTTGACACCAAGCAGAGAACTGTAGCATCACTGGGAGAGGATGACTCAAGAGCCTGCAGCTGCAAAGGTAACTGAGATTATGAGGGTTGAACACAGTGACAGAGAGGTAGGTACAGAGAGGCAGTCCCAGAAGTCCTGTGGCAATCCCCCTCAGTTACTTGGCTGATCTTCGAGGCTGCATGTGCTCAGGGCATGATTCTATAGGCCTGATACCAAGAGTGCAGTGGCTGACAGGCTGAAATTTGAGTAGAGGTTCTCGAGATCACACAATTCTGAGAAGTTGGAGTCTAGGTCCAGCCAGTCTGGAAAGACTTTGGTGAACACCATAAAAGTTCAGTGGAGATCCCCTGACTGATAATCCTTAGATATAATGATGATGACCTAAGAGAAAGAATAACCCAAAATAGACTTATCCTAATGAAACAAAATCGAGGCTTTTGCAGGATTCAGGCAAGCCACCAATGATTTAACAACCTGCTAGAACGTGACCCAAAGTTCGTGAGAGGAAGAAAATATAAGCTAGAGTCTCTACAAATGTAGCACACAATCAAAACTCACCAGACATGCAAAACAGCAGAAAAAGAGTAACTGATGACCAGAAAAATATACCAGGAAATGATCCAGATTTTAGAATTAGTAGATAAGGACTTTTAAGTAACCATAATTAATAAGTTATATAAGCTATCCTGGAAGTGAGAAAAATGAGTGAAAAGACAGCATTTCAGCAGAATATTGGACTGTACAAAAACCAATCAAGTGCATTTTGCTGAACTGCTGAATCAAGAAGTAGATAGGTTTTAAAGCCACCTGGACACAGCGGAAGATAAGTCGATGGAAAATATCCCAAAACAGCAGAAACAAGGGACAGAGAGGATCAGAAGCAATATTTGAAGAAATAATGGCCAGGAACTTTCCATATCTGATGAAAGATATCAGCTGTGGAATTCAAGAAGCTCAGTGAATCCTAAACAAAGAAAACTCCAACTAGGTCTAGGATAGTCAAACTTCTGAAAAATGAAGGTAAAGAAAAAAATTAAAAAATAGCCAGGGGTGAAATAAACATCATTTTTGGGGACACAATGTAAATGAACATTGACTTGAACAGAAAAATAATGAAAGGAAGAAGATAATAGGCACATTTCAGTTACAGGAAGGAAGGAAGGAAGGAAGAAAGGGAGCAAGGGAGGGAGGGAGGAAGGCAGGCAGGCAGGCAGGCTATCAAAGAAGAATTCTATGCCCACTGAAAGTAATTTAAGTATGAAGATGGAAAAAAGTACACTCAGGCTGACAAAAACCGAGAGAATTCATTGTCACTTGACCATAATCTACTGAAGAATATTCTTCAAGCTGAAGGAAAATGATCTTGGATTGATTCATAATAGTATAAACAAGAATGAACAGCTCCAGGAAAAGTAAATGCATGAGAATGTACAAAATACTATTTAAGTTATAAATAATAAGAATATTAATATTTATTGAAGTAAAATCTTAATAAGGTGAAAAAGGATAAATATAAGATGCTTGCATTTCATGATTTAAGGTAATAGTATTAAGGATGATTTTTTTTGTGTGTGTGTAACTAATGAAAAAATTATACCAAAAGTACAATAAGAAAAAGTAATGCCTAAAATAAAATTGAATTATAAACCATACTTGATTGATGTAAAAGAAGTCAAGAAAGGAAGAATTAATGAACAAAGAACAAATGGGGCAAACAGAAATCCTAACAAGATGGTAAACTTAAACCTCAGCAGTACAACTACTTACATTAAATATAAAAGACCATTTAATAGACAAATATTAGATACAAAACACTAAGTTTGGAGAACGCAAACTTAAATAACGCCTAATTCCTGCTCTCTCAAAAATGGGGACACCTGGCTTGTCTAAAGTTCATGTAATAAAAACTTGAGGTTAATTGTTAGAAAATTTGTACAACTTTCTTCTCCTTAAGGGAAAAAAGTAGTAAACTGATTAGGTGATAATTCCTTGGTACTCTGTTTTTCCACAGAATCTTCTTGATTCTTCTGAGTTAATCCACTAGATTTTAAGAGATGAGAACTAAGGATACAATGATTGAGACCATTTATTCTTTCATGCATATCCTTACTCATTCACTTACTTTAATGGACTTATTTAACTTTGCTAAATGTCAGGTACTAGGCGTGCTCTAGTCGAATAATAGTTAAAGGATGCAGCTCTTTTTAGAAGACTCAGAGGATGTGAATGGTCCCTTTGAACTTTTGAAGAAAAAGTAATAAGTTATTTAGGTCTAGAGGAAGCCTCAAGGGCATGTTAAAAGAGACCTAGCAGTGGGGCAAAGGCAATATATGTAACCTAAACATTTGTAGCCCAGTAATATGTTTAAATTAAAAAAAATATAAGAGAGAGTCCTAGCTTAACCTTTATGAAGTGTACATTTGACCTAAGAAATGGTGAGATTTTTATCTCTGGCAACATTTCGATATAGAATAATAATAACAATCACTTTTAACCTTATGTTTTTGCTAGGTAAGGAGTATGCACTTTGTATTTATTTTAACAACTACCTTATCAGGAAATTCGTATTGGTGCCCTTTTATAAATGGGGAAATTGGACAAGTGACAGGGCAAAATCCAAACACAGCTGACAATTTCCCTCTTTTAGATGATGATTTCTAAAGAATGTTGCCACCGGGATTCTTACAGTGTTGGAGGATACATATGACCTCTAAGATCTTTTCCAACTCAAAGATGTTGCATCTAAAGTGGACCCTAGTTTCTGAAACCTGCAGTTTATACAAATTGGTGAGTTTTCTTGAAGAGTAGATAACATACATTTATGAATATTAACATAGGTGCAAAACCTTAGAAGGGTGTTCCTACAACTAAGAGGCTCTGAAGTTTGAGTTAGTCACTTCCCAGTTAATTATCTCCTGCCTGTTTGTCATGAATGTCTTTCCTAGGGAGCTGATAATGACAGGTTCTTCAGACCTAGGCTTTCTTCCCACTGCTCAGAATTCTATACTTGAGCAGTGTCATCCACAGTCAAGGCTACAACTGGGTGATGCCAAATTCACCAACACCCATCTTTCCTTCTCTCCTCCATTTCCAAACCTATTTCATCTGAATGCTTTGTTACCAAGTGAACCACCGTCTTTTCAGTCCATTACACAGCAGTCCCAATTCCTTTGGCTCAACTCTCCATGCCTTCAATAAGTCATTAATTACCATTTAATTCACTCCCTAAAACTTTCCCAAACTTGTAAATGGATTGCAGATTGAAACTCAGAAAGGTCATGGGAGATACCAAGATTGAGAAAAAATTTAAAGCAAGAAAATGATCTTTAATTTAGAAGTAGAGGCAATGCCATTTCTAGGAACAATATGACAATATTGTGTTTAACATTTATATGTAAACTTTTAATACTTTAAATACTTTCATTTGTATTATTTTAATCTCTAATGTCACTAACTCATTTTAGAGGGGAGGGGAAAAAAGACTAAAATAGGCATGGATGTCTTGATAAATGTGACAGAAATGAATAAATGGCAGAAGTAGGAATCGTACTCAGTTTTCCATTACTCTTAAAATCACACAGAGATGATTTCTGCTTACAAATAAAACTAGCCCAATGAGGGGAACAGCTGTTCTTAGGTAAAAATAAAACAAAAACAAAAACCCTTTATTCTCTATATTATGAATCAAATTTCTCCTCTCACATAATTGTTTTAAACTATGTAAATTTAAAATTTTAAAACATGTGTCTCATTTACTTTGAATTATCTGTGGTATAATTTTGACTCAAGAATTTCCCTTTTGCCATCCTACAAAATTTGGAGTTCTTGTGCTCTAGAGAACATGTGCCCAGGAACACAAAGTAATTATAAGAGTTGCTAAGGAAAGAAGAAATAATTTAGAGATTGAATGTATTTGTAAAAATAATACATAATGAATTAAAAAGGCATATATATATTACTCTTGATTATCTGTTGAATTATTAATACTTATAATTGAGAACTTAATTACAAATCATTAAATACATTGGCTGATGCTTCCAGAGCTATTAACCATATGGATTATACTAAAATGACTCCATAGCCTTTTCTAGACAGTGTGAAACTGCATTTTGACTTGTAACATAAACTTCTTTTATGGTGTCAGTCTCAATCTATAAAACTTTCATTGGGTTTTGAATTTTAGAGTTTCCTTTCCTCCTTCTCTTCCCCCTCCTTCTTTTTGCTCCAAGACATTTTGAGTTTCTGAATTACCTTCCTCTTTCCCTCCTTCCTTCCTTTCTTTCCCACTTTTCCTTTCTTCCTTTCCTCCCTCTTTCTGCTCTAGCAGTCCATATCCATAAATCAACAGTCCTCCTTCCCAATATTTAATAACTACTTAGCAGCTATTATTAGTATCACATATGTGTCTGACACCAAGCATTTTATTTACCTAGCATAGTGCCTCCTTAGGAGGTCATTTTATTAATTGCTCAATTGCATTTACTCAAGTGTTCTAAACAACTGACACTTCTGAGATTTGGAGGAAGATTCATCTAGCTACTCTCCCAACTTCTATACTTGATTGAATCCTCCCCAGGGCAGATAGAATAATATTTTGAAGTCTTTTGTTAATATAATTCTTATCTTTCCACTCTCTGGGAGAGAAGAATCCTTAAAACAGATTCCTAGATAAGCCTTCCAGCCTTTTAAGTTTTAGTCTCTGCTTATCTATTCATATTCATTTTATTTCAATTGCCATCCCCTTTCTTAGGGAATTCTCACCAACTCTTCCCTCTCCTAAAATGCCCTTAACTTGATTTCTCACCTAGCTAACTATTTTTCCTACTTGAGATCTCAGCTTAAAAGTCACTTTCTCACAGGAGCTCCCTAGACTAGACTGGTTTCCTATATACCCAGTACTCTTTCTTTTGAAAAATCTTATGCTTAGATTCTGATGTTCCTGTAGACTGTAGCCCTATGGTGATAAGTACCTCATTGCTTTTCTCATTACTGTATCCATGGTACCATGATTTTGTTCTTTGTCAGGACAATCTTGCTTATTCTTAATTCTTTATATTTCCACATGAATTTTACAAGCAGTTGTCATTTTCCACTAAAAATCGACTGGGATGTTCATGGGGATCACATTCCATCCATAGATCAATTTGGGAAGAACTGACATCTTTATACTATTGAGTCTTGCAACCTGTGAATATAATTTAGCTGATTATTAATTTAAATATTCTTTAATTTCTCAAAATGGTGATAAGTTTGTATAGGACATAGATGAACTTAATCTAGTCTATCTTGAGTTAATTTGAAACTCAGTTTCTTCAGCCTTGGAGGGAATTGCACAATTTTTAGTTTGTCATGACTTCCAGGGTTTAGTCTTAAAGGGCTCCAGTGGAATGCCTGGGGTGGTTACAAGGGAACCTACCTCTTACTTGGCCAGCCCTGAACCTCAATTTTTGTTTTCCCATCAATAGGATTGCTCAAAAGTCTTCTCTGCAAACCTAATCCTTTAGTCCTCCCATGAGACTTGGCTGTTTGGCCTCTTGGCTCAGGGAGATAAATGTCTCTGAGGGAAAGGTAGTGCATCATGTCAAACTTACCCAGATGTTCTCTTCTTTTCTCTTTCATGTTAGTCCCGGTATTTAGGTTGCTTTGACAACAGTCCACATCTTTGCTTTAAAAAAAAAATTATTTATAAATTTTAGTTCTTGAAAAAGTTGATTTGATTCATTTATGGAAGTCAATAACAGAGTTAGATTTGAAGGTTATGTATTTAGCAAGTCCAAAACCATTATAAATTAAGAGTTATAATTATACAGGGATGACTAAAAACATAGCTGTGGCAATACTTGTCAGTGACAATGGTGATGTTTTACCTTCTAATCTGGTCAGGTCAATTTCTTGACGCATACCTGAGTTTCCCATCCCATTCCTATATGTGTGCTTTTAGAATTAAATTTAACACATATATGATAAGGCCTCAATATTAATATCAAAATTAAATAAAATAGAGGCTTATATACCCCACCCATAAAAAATACCTAAAAGTATGATAAGACCACAGTCATCAGGAAAGCATGTTCCTTCTAGCTTTCTGCTTCACCACCTTTAATTTGTAGCTTTCATCTGTTCTCCGTAGGGTCTGTAATGCCTGCTGGTGTTCCTGTAATCACATCTATGTTTCAAACAAGGAAAACAGGGGAGTGGCAAGAAGGAAAAGTAAAAGGGCTTATCGCTAGCCTGGGATGGTCCACTTTAAGGCTAAAAGATACATCAAGTAATTTCCCCCTTCCATCTCATTGACAATTCTATGTGCAAAGCAGGCTATGAAATGTGGTGCTTTGTTCAGAATGTAATCTGAATTTTGTAAATAAGAAAGACAGAGAAAATGCATATCTGATGAAAAAAAAAAACCCACTAACAATCGCTGCTTCATTTCCTCTTTGCTGTTAGGATGAATGTATCACATATTTTGAAGCATTACTTCCTTATTCATCCTTTTATAATTCTACTGCAATCTACATTTCTGCCCATATAATCTTATTTATAAAATAGAGTTACTTATATAACTGATCACATTACTAAACACATATACTATCCTAAACAAACTCCATCCAAGACAGGATTAAACTTAGTTGAAGAACATAAAGGAATAGTAGGTACTAATTGTTTTTGTCCTTTTCTAAAGTGTGGGCTCCTTAAAGGTACAAAATAAGTTTTATTCATTTACATACTTCCAAAACTTAGTCAAAATGTTATCTTCTAATGAAATATGGAAGCAATCGAAGTAAGTCATAATAAATAAATAATAATACAAATTAATTGAGAAAGAGTAGAAATTTTTTCTAGACTCTAAGAGTTGTGGAGTTTTCACTGATTGATAGTAGCAACCTGACTTAAAACATTGTTAGTTGGTTTTTAGTCCTGTATCTGTGTCTTTTGCAAAGCAATGGGCATGCATTTTAACAAACGTAGTTTTCAGTAAGGCTATATGGCTACCTCTATTTTGTATGCATTTATTGCATGCCAAAATCATACTTCCTTCAAACCAAAGATAAAACAAAGTACACAAACAAATGAAATCAATCCCTTATCTCTGAATTCTCTGAGCTTGGTAAAGGCATACTGCTTCAAGATTCACAAGCACCGTTGGTATTAGAAGTCACCTCACCTCATTCTTTCAAATTGACTCAAGTTTTTTCTTTAACTTCCTTTAAGTCTGGTATACTTTTAAGTTATTGTTAAGGAGATTTAGGTGTTAAATCTTTGCCTTCAACCAGCTGTTCATTTCTCAATCTCTCTCTCTCTCTCTTCCCTTTTTCTAAAATCTATAACCAGCTCAGTTTTTTGTTTTTGTTTTTTTTTTATGGTCTACTCAACCACAAACTCATTATGATGTCAGTCAGTATCCAATTTTCAGAATGTGTTTTATTTGGGATGTCTTCATGTTATTCAATGCTGTATTTTTTCCACTTTTAAGACTGAGGAATGAATGAGGTCACTGGAGAATAAAAATTACCAGACATGTTGACTTCTTGATATAAAACTTGGACCAAATTGGAATAGGTGAATTTTCAGAGTTATTCCTTCAAAAAGTTATTATTGTTTTTAATTTTACTTTAATGGACAGTAACTGGCTGAGTGGAAAGAATTTGAAGCAGATCTCAGAATTCATTCATTCACTGGACAAATGTTTGTTGAATATCAACTGCGTCAGGCCCTATTTCTAGACATGCTAAGATGAACACAGAATTTCTGCCAAAAGAGAGAATGAGGAAGAGAGGCGGGGAGGAAAGGGCAGGACAGAGATTGTGAAGGGGGTTTGGTGGGAAGAGAGACAGAGACAAAGACAGAGACAGAGAGAGAAAACACAAGACTAGATAAGAAGTTAGGCTCTATACTTACACAGATGAGTTCAAATCTCATATTTCTCTACTAACAACTGGTTAAGTTATTTGATTAAACTCTTTAAGTCTTAGTTTCTAACTTGTCCCCTAAAAATAGGGACCTCTGGTTCAAAGGAACGTTTTGAGGAGCAATTGATTGTAAAGTTATTATAACAATACCTGAGACACACTAGATATTAGGAATAGAAAGAATTTAATTTCATCTGGAGAAAATTGATTATGATTTCATATCATAAACCGACAATTACTAGAGTGACTTCGATCAAACCGTGATGTTTTGGGAGTACTGACAATGGCTTCTGGATCCAGCAGGAGTGACTGTGGTGTGGTTGTGGTGGTGAGTGTGGCATCAAGGGGTGGTTAACTCCTATTCTGAATCTGAATAGACAAGTAGAAGTCACGTAGAAAATGGGAGAAAGTGCATTCCAGGCAGGAAGGACAATGGGAATGACAACATGGCAGCAATATGTAACATGGTGTGTGTGCAGAGATCTCAAAGCTGCTGTATAGAGCAGAGTATTTGCAGCAGAAAGCAAATGTGGACGTTTGTTAACAAGATCCGTAAGGGCAGACTTTGGAAGAATTTGTGTCTGGATTGCCACGAGAATGTGTTTGCGTTTCATCTTATAGTTAATAGAGTGCCATAAAAGGATTTTCAGCTGAAGAGTGAAATGGACAGCCATTATGTGGCTTGAAGCGGAATTGGCTGGCAGCAGAGGAGTTTCTTAGGAGGCTGTTTTGTAAGATAAGCAAGAAATGAAGAAGAACTGATGCAAGGCCATAACTCCAGGGCAATTCATGGGCGAATGTGGGTGATGATATTTAAAATAGAGGCCATTAGTGCTTGAGCATCACTTTAGTTGAGTGAAGATGGTGAGTTTTTAATTTGTCAACAAAACAAGTACAATAACAAATTTTCTTTGGAAAATGGATATGGAGATGCCTATGAAGTATTTGGAAATAAGATTAGAGTGAGTTTCATGCTAAGGACATAGATGGGAGTCCCCAGACAGCTGGGTTCCTGAGAGTCAAGGAGAATATTCAGGAAGATTGTTCTGCAACGTGTCACTGGCACCCTGGGAAATCATCACTGTTCAGAAATCAGAACAGAAAGGAGAGACCACACCAAAGGAAGACAAGGATCTCTTAGAGTGCTATACAAGCTGGAACTGGAAGACTGAAGTGTCACAAAACCAGTGGAGTAAAAGAACTCAAGTAGTGTGAGTTAACACAAGTATCACATGCATGAGAGAGTTCTAGTAAAACAAGGATTAAAAACCGTTTTTTGCATTTCTTAATTCACTGAAGCTATTTCTCAGTGACAGGGTTTGGAAACCAAATTGTAATGGGTTAAGAAATAGGAAAGCTAAGGTACAAAAATTTTTAATAGGTTCATTGAGCAATGATTGGCATACAATAAAGTGAACATGTTCAAAGTGTACAATTTGAGAAATTCTGACTTGCGTGAATGTGTGTGTGTGTGTATTTATGACACCATAATCATGATCAAGGTAATGAACTTATCTATCTCCTCAAAAGTTTGCTCCTGGTCCTTTTGTAACTCTTCCTTTCTCTTCTGTCTTATCTGCCACTGCCAAGCAACAACTGATCTGCTTTCTGTCACTAGAAATTAGTGTGTATTTTCTAGAAATGTATATGAATGGAATTGTATAGTATGTACTCTCTTTTGGGCCTGGCTTCCTTCATTCAGTGTGATATTTTGGGATTTATCCATACTGTAGTATGTATCTGTAGTTAATTCCTTTTGTAGTACTGAGTAGCACAGTTTGTTAATCTGTTTAATTGTTTGTGGATATTTGGGCTTGGACTCTTTATGTAAATATTCTGTGAACATTTCTGGAAAAGTCTTCTTATGGATATATACTTTCATTTCTCTCACTGCCCAGGTGTGGAATGATCTGATAGTACAAAAAGTGCATGTTTAAGATTTTGAGAAGCTGCCAAACTGTGCTGTTTTACATTCCCACTGGCAGTGAATAAGAATTCCAGTTCCTCCACCTCTTCACCAACCCTTGATATGGCTAGTCATTTTAGTTTGATGATGATTTTAATTTGCATTTGATGCAAATTTGATGATGATTTTAATTTGCATTTCCATAATAACTATTGATGGTGAGCATGTTTCGTGTGCCTATTTGTCATTGGCATCTCTTTGGTGAAGCGCCAGTTCCATTCTTTGCCCATTTTTAACTATTATTTTATTACTGACTGCATGTGTATGTATTTACATATGCATCTCACCGTAGAATTTCTATATCATTTAGAGAGTTACGTATATATCAGGATTCCTTTATTTTAACACTGTAATCAGAAAATTCTTGGGTAGGAGAGAGGAATTCTGATGGAGAATTTTTAGAGCAGAAAAAGCATGTGGTCAAAGGAATGTTGAGGCAGCGTTAGAGCTCTTGACCAGGGAAAGAACTGAGCGGCACACGAAGAGTTGGAGAACAGCCTTTATTCTTCCACAGCAGACTCAGCACACCTAGTGTCACAGCTCTCCTCCGGTCTTCCGATCTTCTGCCCCCCCACTTCCTTGTTCTCCTCCTGCTTTTATACCTTTGGTAGGGCTGAAAAAGCATCCAATCAACTACAATTTTTAACATCCAATCAGCAACAAGCTTTAACATCCAATGAGCAACAAGCTTTAACATCCAATCAGCAATAAGCTTTAACATCTGGACGGATGACTCTGGTAGTGCCCAGGGAAGGCCCAGCGCAGTGCCGCAGTACTTGACATTTTCCACATCAGGAATAGGTGGTGGGGTTGGTTGAAAGGAGCTGGCGTAATTGTCTTCCATGACCAGAGAAGGGAGGGCAAAGGAAAGCATTGACATAGAAGCATAAATGGCTAAAGAGAACTCAGATGAAGCATCTCACTGTTCTCATTGCATTCTAAGAAGGGGCCTTTGCTCGCTCCCTGGCCTGGTACAGATGGGAAGAAGTCTCTGCCAGTGAAATTGAGTTTCATAGTTCAAGACATGGTGCTCCTCTAACAGAGATAGCTCTAACACATCCTGGGGAGAAAGCCACAGACTAAAACTTTTTAGAGAACCAGACAAGAGAGGTTTTGGGACAATAAGCGGGAATTTGGGAAAGCTTTGGGAAACTTCTCTGTGTGTATAATTCTGTAGTACATCTTCTAGGGAATGCATTATAGATGCCTACTATTCTTCAATGCTTTTGAAGCGAAAATTGTGTTTCTCTTGAATGCAAAGCTCTCGTAGGGCTAATATTATGCTAAGATTTACATGCACATGCACACACTTTGTAGGTAGTGGTGTGGATATGGTGAGAAATCACGCATAATGGCTAAGCAAAACTCACAGGAGGTGGTGGATAAATAGTCACTGACGGACTAGAGCATGGGGTCTGAATTATACGTGTTTGAAGAGTAGTAAAGAATAGGGAGCTCTGGGAAAGTCATTATGGGAGATGAGCAAAGAAGCTGAGAAAAGATGAAGTGACATTTTTACAGGCTGTTCTGAAGTCCCAGCTAAGTTTTAACACTGCAAGATTTTTAGGCCATTATTTTGGCAACCCTCAGCTTTCAGGGTGTAGGAGCTAGGATTATAGTATTAAATGTTCTGGGCCCGGATCATGGAAGCCTAAGAAACAGGCTGGGCAGGAAAGGAAGAAAGGCAAGGAGAAGGTGAGAGTTCTGAGGGTAGATGCCACCGATGCCACAGTGGTTGGATCTTCCACTCAACTTTATCCTTCCATGTGGCTTTGTCAAGGAGTTACCCAATAAACCCAATCTTGCCATTACTTTTATCACCATTATTACCAACTATCGGTATGCCAATATTGATATATGGTAAATTTCAGAACGAGTACTACACAGCACATCTGTGCAGTATGCTAGGGGTCTATAAAAATAACCAAGACCCTACTGATGACATTCCTAATATTACACTTCATTTTACAAACTTTTAAAGTCTTTTATCTTCAACTAGTCTTAGCACATCAATATTTCTTAATTAAATAACTTCTAGTATTCCTTACAATTAAAATGCTTTTGACTGCTATTTCCCCATGTTACCTTGCATTGTCTAATTCTTCTGTGAATGATGTTTCCAGCTTATATTTCATTTGCCTTAGTAAAATAAGAAAATATTTAAAGATATCAGTTCTGGTGCCCTATAAAATGGCAACTGTTTGAAATCCTGTCATATATTCCCTCATCATTTTGTAGAAGTTAGAGCTTCTTGTTCTTTTCCTATATTTATAGTTGACTCTCCTTCTTAGTAGTTCACTTACCTTTTCCCAGTATTATTACAGCCCTGGGATATGAAAATAGGTTTAATTGCTTCATTAACCCACATCTTTTGTGCTTGCAAGGAATAGGGCTTCTAGCCAAATATCTTTACCACTCCAGTCATTTATTAATGGACCAATAAAACAAACCCTAAAGTGCCTTCATGCTCTAATAGAAATCATAGCAGACATTTATGTGGGAGTTTTCATTCTGTGATATTCAAAGCACTTGGCAGACTTCTGCCATCAAACTTACTGAATTTATGAATAGCAGAGTATCGATTGATTGAGCAAGGAAAGGTATTGATTTTCGAAATACAAAATTCAAAGGGAGTGGCTACATGAGAAAAAGGAAAAACATCTTAAAACACCTATGCTTTCTCTGATGCTACAAGACAATGGTCTCTGTCATGCAGGAAAATTTAGGATAGAAACAAAATTACCAAAGTGTGCTCTGAAGAGGGCAGTGGAAGGTTTATAAGATAGAAGGAAAGACAAGAAAGTTAAAGAGTGAATTTGTGAGGGAAAATGAAGAAGAAGAATATAGGGAGCAAAATGAATGTTTCTGTTGGGCATTGTGCCACTTCGAACCCCACCCTATGCATTGTGAAAGGTCACATGTCAGGAGCAAAAAATAATCTCTGGGTTTGTTCAGCTGGTACAGGCTAAAATCCTAAATATTAGGAGTCATCAACTCTGAAGGTCCAAAGACTATAATATCCCTTTTTATCCAGTTTTACCTGATAGGCAATTAATTTTCACCCTTATATTTCACTGACAAGAATAACAAAGTTGACATTTAAATTTCATATTTAGACATGGTTTAGGAATCCCAATGCACCAACAATATGCTTCATAATTAACAGGGGACATCTATCTTGTAGGTTGAATATATGACACAGGAACAGTTTAGAGGTATCAGAAGAAAAGGAAACATTTCTATTTTACCCAGCAAAGAGTTCTGGGAGGCCAAGGCAGGCGGGTCACTCAAGGTCAGGAGTTCAAAACCAGCCTGAGCAAAAGCAAGACCCGTTCTCTACTAAAAATAGAAAGTAATTAATTGCCCAACTAAAAATATATATAGAAAAAAAAATTAGCCAGGCATGGTGACACATGCCTGTAGTCCCAGCTACTCGGGAGGCTGAGGCAGAAGGATTGCTTAAGCCCAGTAGTTTGAGGTTGCTGTGAGCTAGGCTGACGCCACGGCACTCTAGCCAGGGACAACAGAGTGAGACGCTGTCTTGGAAAAAAAAAGAAAAGTGTAAGAGTAAAATATAAAATCCATATTACGTTATTCTTCCTTAAACATTTCTATGAGGTAATTAGTAAATGATATCATACATTCTGTTGAAATTAATACAAGTTAAATTTTATTACTGAGTAGCAAACAAATTCATATGAGTTTTTAAGATGAAGGAGAAGGTTTTGGAGAAATCACATGCTGGGGTTGGATACTTTGAGCTATATGGCCAGTCCCTCCTCCCAAAATACAAATGCATTCTCCTCTATCTTAGGGGGAATTGATGGAAAAGTTTGAGCTTCACTGCTATAAAAGAACAGGTTGTAGAAGTGTCCTAATAGGACTCTGACAGCCAGTTTGTAATTATCGAATCACTGATAAATCCAGTTAATACTATTTGAAAAGTAAGTTATGAGAAAAAATGGGAGAATAAACCATTTATTGCAACAAAGCAGCATTAGTAACTCCTTCCATATAATGGCCTCTAATAAAGCTTGTATAATCACCTGCTGTGAACAGGAATTTCCTTTCAGCATGTCTAGAGTCAGAACAAAAGAACTATTTTACTTTCTCCTTTTAATGCCTTCTATCAAAGCCAGTCCTCAGTAGAGCTGAATTGACAACCAGTTATGTGAAAGGTGGGAAGATTTGGAAAGTGCAGTAAAGCCTTCCTGTCTCCCGAAGTTCCAACTACCCCTGAGGCAACCCCCTGCTTTTTGGGTAGACACTTCCTCACCACTGAGGAACATCAGGTGACTTGTAGGGAGAAGGTCACTGGCATTCATGTGTGCTACCTAAGAGGGTTGTGTAAGACAGGGGAAAGAACCTGAGGCCAGCATGGGGTTTGTGGGCTTGTCTTTCTTAGTACATTTCCTATTAACATGGTTTGCTTTGTTGCATTCTTTAGAAACAGATAGAACCTGCTATTTATGTAAATTAAATATATATATTGTTACAGCAAACCGGACCGGGAAACAAATCGAGAGCCACACGAGAGTATTGCAAAACAGGCTTTTTATTGCAAAACAGGCTTTTATTGCAAAACAGGCTTTTATTATACCGGCAGGCTCAGAGGGGTCTTGCCTCCAAATTCTGAGCAAAATGGGGTCTAAGCATGGTAGCTTTTATATGTTACAGAAACAAATGTTTACAAAGTCTGCACAAGCTCGAGGTCTAGTCAAGTGTTACTCTATAGTCTGCACAAGCTCAGAGTCTAGTCACCTGTTACTCTATAATTACAAAGTCATGCTGTTTTGCAGCTATGCACAAGATTGAAATATAGTCAAAGGTCCCTCTTTAGCTGTATGCAGTTTTGCTACTATTAGGAAGGGAGTGGAAAAATACTCCCTTACAATATAAAGCCATGGACTACTGAGGCACTAAGAACTGTATGGAGGGAAAAACATTTAAACTTAAAGTGCTTTTTTAATTCTCCCACTCAAAACAGCAATCAACACAGTAGACTTCTGTGACCAAATGTGGGAGGTTTCTCTCCACCACCAAGCAAGCAGTCAGTTCTGCAGTGGACACCAACTGGGTGTCCTCCCATTCAATTCTGACACTATCTACTTGGAGGTGGCATCAGATCCAATAAAGTGAGGGCTCAGTCCCTAAGACTGTCCCTTGCTTCCTAAGACATCAGTTGACAGTCTAGGCCTCTGGAACTTCTGACTGATAGACTTCTAATTGGGGTTCCCATGTCCCCCTCTTTGGGTTCAATTAACTTGCTAGAGTGGTTCACAGAACTCAGGGAACAACTTATGTTTACCAGTTTATTATAAAGAATATTACAAAGCATGCAGATGAAGAGCTATGTAGGGCAAGGTCTAGGAGAGGGGGCACAGAGCTTCCATGCCCTCCTTGGGTGCACTACCCTCCAGTAGCCTCCATAGTGTTTAGCTTTCTGGAAGCCCTACCAACCTTGTCCTTTGGGTTTTATGGAGGCTTCATTATGTAGGCATGATTGATTCAACCATTGGCCACTGGTGATCAACTTCAACTACCAATCTACTCATTAGTATACAAGAAGATACCACTTTGGAGATTTTAAGAATTTTAAGAGTGGTATGCTAGAAAACAGTGTTAAAGACCAAACATATATTTTTATGTTGGGGCAATTTTTGAGGCAGTTTTTTAAGAATCTTGATTGCTAAAAAGAACTTCATTGATAAACTGAATTTAAGCAGTTTCTGGCATAAGATGGCAACTTAGCAAAGTTTCTGCTCCTGCCAAAAAGGAGAAAAACACTGTTCTCATCTGTTATTAAATTAGGATATATCTATGATTTTGAATCAAAATGTATGATGATGAAAAGAAGTAGGGATAATATTGAATCAATTACTTCACGAGGTAGAGAAAGTTCAAATATCCATGTCCATATACAGATATAGGTATATATCTATCTACAAAGGGAGTTACCAGTGAGGAAAAAGCTGATTTGTTCTTTAGAGTAATGGAAAGACTTATGAAGCTGAGGCACCATGAGTATAAGAAGGAGTGTGTTTGGAGGTGGGGCATATGCTTGGGGTAATTTGGAAGTTTGTGTAAAAGCAGTGAGATGCTTAAGACATACCTCTATCTCATCAGCATTCAGGCTTATACACTGGATCAAGACTTTGAGGGATCTTTCTCTAGAAACAACCATTCCAGAGAGGAAACTTGGATTCTGCCATTTACTGATGTCCAAAGGCCACGTGTGCATCTCCAAGTGAAGTCTCCCAGTCAGAACACTTTGCCATTCACACAGAGCTTAAAAGCAAACTTTACCTACAAATAAATAGCTAAGCATCTCAAAACTTTTGAGAAAAGCCCCTAACATGAAAGTGAGAAGCCAACAGCAATAAATAAGAAGCTCAGAAAAAGCAGAGGTACTGCTGAAAGCAAAGGAAACTTCAAAGAAATTGTAATTAATCTACTCAAGAGATGTAAGAGAAGATGTTGGACCCATTAAAGAAGAGCATAATGCTATGAAGAAGGAATTGAGTTCAAAGTAAGAGCTCTAGGAAATTAAAAACATCATACCAAAATATTTTTAAACAAAAGCAAAAAGTTTGGGGTGCTAAAGTTAGGGAAAACAACTACAAAGTAGAATGTACACACAAACATATGGATTGTAAGAAAGAAAGTTGTGATCGTTTCAGAAACAATCCAGACAAGGCCCAAATAATAAGAATTCCAGAATGAGAGAAAGTAGACTTTGGCGAGGAGGAAATAATTGAAGAAATAATAAAGAAAATTCACCAAAATTGGGGACATGACTCTCCATATTGAAGTGAATCAGTGATTGTTCAGAGTAATGAATTAAACAAAAGACTTAACCTAGTCACATTTTTTAAGAGAGTTTTAAATATCAGATCATAAACATTCCTAGAGCAAAAGGACAGGTATTACACAAAGGATCACAGCTTAAAGAGGTGTGGAAGTTTTCCATAATGACATTTTAAGGTAGAATGCAACAGATGGATGAATTTAAAACTGTCTCCAAATGTTACCAATTTCAGGGGTCTAGCTCAGTAGCAAAGCATTTGACTGCACACATGTTATAGTTAAGATATGATATTTGCAAAGAGAGAGAGAGAGACTGACTTTGAGGTCTGAATTCCAGTCCAATTGGTTTACCTTGTGTCTACAGTAATCTTTTGTCTCTATTACCTCATTTTTCTCCTGCTTTACTGCGTAATTCTCTTTAACACACAGATAAGCTCTAATAGGTCTTAATTTTTAAAGAAATTACAGACATCATGTCTCCAGCTCCTATTCTTTTTATCTGCCCATCTTTACAACAGATCTTAAAAGATTTGCTAAGTTCTTTTTGTTTCTTTCTAATTCGATTAGCTCCCATTTACTCTTCCATATACTTTAGTTGGGCTTGCGATCTTACCACCATAACAAACTGTTCTTATCAACGTTACTATCTCCATATGGCCAGATGTAATGGCCAATCCTCTGTTCACATCTTCCTTGCCTACTGAACAGGATTTCACAGAGTGAACCTCTCTCTGTTCTTTGAAATAAGCTATTTGTTTGGCTTCTGAGACACTACCGTGCATTTACTTTTCTGCATCTAACTGGGTCCTCTTTCTTTACCCACTCCTTCTCCTCTACATGACTTCTCTATTGAAGAGTCTACTTGGATATCTGACAGGCATCTCAAAATACTTCCGAAGCAGAGCTCTTGTTTCTCCCTCTCTCAAGCCCATTGCTACCCCATTCTTCTCCATCCCATTAAATAGCACCACAACCACCCATTTACTCATGGTAATAACTAGGAATCATCTCCTTTTTTCTTATAGTTCAACGTTTAGAATACATTCTGAAACTACCCTCTTTTCACCATCTTTATTTATAATATCCTGGTCTAAGCTACCATCAGTAATCATATGCTTGGCTTTTCTGTTACCATCCTTATCTTTTCCCTATGCAGCATCAGTATAATATAATCAAAGGGTGAATCATATTGTAACACC
This sequence comes from Mirza zaza, assembly GCA_008750895.1. Lineage (NCBI taxonomy): Eukaryota > Metazoa > Chordata > Mammalia > Primates > Cheirogaleidae > Mirza > Mirza zaza. Next base: position 47,363 of record VSMD01010544.1, read on the forward strand.
CCCTCATAATCTTTTAAATACTTCTCATTCTACTTAAAACAAACTGAGATTTCTAGCCATGACATATGAGGCTCTATATTGGTGTGGTCCTTACAAATACAATGTAGGCCACATATATAATTTAAAATTTTCTACTAACTACTTTAAGAAAAAGGAAAACAAGTGAATTAATAGCAAAAATATTTAAAACTTATTCCAATGTATCCCCAAATTGCCACTTCAATATATAATCAACATAAAAATTATCGAGTATACTATATTCTTTTGTATACTATATTGTCAAAATCCAGTATATATTTGTGTCTTATACCCACAGTGTATTTCTATTCAGATTGGCTTGATTTCAAGTGCTCAGTAGCTACACATGGCTCTTGGCTCCCATATTGGAAGCACAACTCTATGTGGCTTAGTCCTAATTACTTCTCCCACCTCAGCTATCAATCTCCATATCCTTGCTCATATTCCAGTCAAAATAACTCTCCTTCTATTCTTCAAATATGTTAGGCTCATTCCCACTCTAGGCTTTTGCATAGGCAGTATGGATTTTGGTTCCCCAAAGCATCTCAGAAGAGGTTCCTTCTTGTCATTCATATATCAGCTCAAATGCTATTCTCCCAAAGGTCTCCCCTTACCCTCCAATCTAAAGTAGCACTCCTGCAGGACATCTTAGTCCTATTAATCATGTTTAACATTTTCATAGAATTTACATATTTCATTTTTATCTAAACACCTGTGCCACTATAATGCTATCTTGAGTATAGGAACCTTATGTAGCTTGTTCACAGAGCTTAGAACAGTTCCTGGACTATTTTCTAAATGGCTGGATGAATGAATAAATGAACGAATGAAGGGATAGACATTACAGTGCTAACAGTGGTAATGCAAAGAGCAGAATTCATTCCATTGGTTCTCTAAGTTTGCTGTGACAAACGCCTATTACTTTGGCATTAAAAAAAAAAAAAGGTTTAGTAATAAGTTAAAAAAAATTGTGAAACTACTGGATGCTAGACTGTGTGGAAAATCAGCAGTAGCAAAAAGAGTGTCACCTCACTGGTGAAGTGAATGTAATCCCCTCCAAATAAGAGATTTAGCTGCATTGCAGTATACATTCAATGGAATGTTCTAACATTTGATGCTGAACTGACCAAGGGTATTGTTTATCTCAGAGGTTGTAATGGATAAATATTGCTTATTATTTGACTCTAGTATTTTTGGCATTTGGCCCAGGGCCAAATTATAATGTTCATATGACATGTACCTTGCATACCAAATCTCTTTAGGTGGTATAGTAGAAAATGCATAAGGGATACAAAAGAGCCCTGTTGCCTTCACCCTAACTCTGAAGCTGAGCATGGTGAAGTCACAAGTGCTTGATTCTCTAAGGAAAATAGGTGTCATTTTCCAGTCTCAATCTTGGAAAATTCTTGAGAGTGTACAGTCTCAGTGTGGTACCCTGGGAACCTGCATTTCTAAAAATTCATTCCAGGAGATTCTCCTGCCCTTAGTCGTAGAGCACTGCCTAAAGTCAATGATCCGTTCTCTTTTACAAAGCAAGTTCTCCTGAGGAGAATAAAGTGAGCTACTGTGAGCTACTAGCCATTTAGAAGATGTGATTTTAGGCCCTTTCTAACTGGCAGCCTACTGAAAGCAGAGTTAAAAGAGAAAAGGGTAAAGATGTTTGCAGAGTTCAAGAGCTTCCCAGAGAGAGAGTCTGTTGTAATGGAATTCTCTGAGCTGCCAGGGCTCAGCTAGCATAAGAAGAAGGGGCATGACCAGTCTGCAAGCAGATGGAAAGGTATCTAAGAAAAGCAGTGCCCACTGCACAATTGTGTCAAAATGTACAATTGCATTGGGAAGGAAAAAACCCTATATATAAACACACACTCAAATTCAAAGAATGAAGAAAAATATTAGTACTTTGGAGCATAGACATAAAAGTAGCACAATCCCTAGACCCCCCCTGTTAAAGGCTCATTTTAGAGATTTACAAAGCTGAGATGCGGCAAGATGAATCGTTTGGCAAGAAGCTCCAGCAGCTATCAGTGCTGAGAAATGAGGCCTGCATCAGGGCTCTTAAGGACTCTGAGTCACCTGGCTATTAGCCTAAAGTGAAATCAAGCAAGTATTCTATCTTTTCTTTCCCCATAAGCTTTAGGTTTAGCGAGCTAGTTTACACCTACGGCAGATGAATCATCTTTCTAAATGACCCTGCTAAACCATACGCAGTTAATTATAAAGATTTTAGTGCTATGTTGTGTGAGTGGGTTGCAGATTAGTATTGCCTGACCACATCCCCACTAAAACCTTAAACTGTCATCAGACCACAAATAAAAGAGTGGATTCTTCATTCCCCATAGCTGTAGAGTGGGGGACAGTGATAAGACTCTCATAGTGGGAAGTAACTCTGCCCCAGTCCATCACGTCTGAGTCCTCCCTGTACACAGCTAACCCAGAGCTCCATCCAGGTCCCTTCTATCTCGTTACTTTAAGCATTTGTATGTTTGTGGATGACTGTGTGATTGGGCCCATGGAAATAGAGCAAACCTCTTGTTACAAAGTCAATAAATCTAACACCAGGAACAGAGAATTACATGGAGGAAAATACAGACTTATGTGGCCAGATGATTTTAAGGGTAAATTATTCTTGTAAATTATACGTTCATTGTCAAGAGAGATGAGCAAGCCAACCAAAGACATGTAAACAATGTCTTCAGCATTTGCCCCAGAATAAAAATAATTCTTTTTTTCCATTTCAGAGGGAATAAAAGTTATTAGACTGTGGGCTGTTCAATGTCACATACCTTAAAGTTCTCACTAGCTTGAGGAAGAAAGTAACATCTGTGTTTAAAAAATATTGCTGGTCAGAAATTTATCCCCTCCCCAAGAATTCACATTAAATATATCAAATTTGCAAATATTTCATTTTATATTTATCAAAATATTCTGTGGCATGAACTTAATGGGGGAAAAAAAACCTTTCTATGCCATTTCCTATTCAAGAAGCATTTTAACCTGACTTTAACACATGTTCTTAAAAAGGCTTTTAGTGCAGAAAAATGTAAGCTTTTTTTCCCACTTAGCTATAGTCTAAACATCCATGTAGAATTTTAATAGCAAGCACAAACATACTTAATTTTGGGAAGGGAATGTATGAAATCATAGGCCAATAAAGCCAATTTCAGGTTACTTATGTGAAAAGAAGCAAAATAAAATACATTAAAATTCTAATATTTTACTTGACATAGAACAAAATGCAAACTGTAGAGCTTTTCTTCCAGAGAAGTTTAATTTTTTTAAGTAACCCAAAATTTATTTTATCTGAATTTTTGTCATTTCCTTATTACATGTTTTGCAACAAAGCTCAGAACAGAACCAAATGAAATGGAAACCAAAAAGTAATACAAATGATCCACAAAAAAGAAAATTGGTTCTTTGAAAAGATTACATGTTTTACAGAAAAGAATGTGTATCAATGTGAAAAAAATTTAAGAATACAGAGACAAAGAGAAAAAATCCTCTTAATTCATCAACTCTAAATGGCTACATAATATTCCATTGTTTGATGTAGAGTTTATTTTACCAAACCCCTAAGTACTGGATATTTCTCCTCCAAGTTCAGTCTTTATAATCAACATTTATATGAATAGGTAATTATTTAATTGATAGTAAAAGTAAACATATTTTCATATAGTTACTACCTATTTATATTTCTTATCTATTAATTCGTTTACTCCTTAGCCTTTTTTAAAAATACTTGTGACATATTTTTTTCAACTTCAGATGCATTGTGTTGAGGTATACAACATTATTATCGTTGGTTTCTGAAAAGTCCAGTCCTGTTTTGTTACCTTGTTTTATGTTTATATTTGTTTATACACTCCATTTCCCACCTTCCGTTTCTCATCTCTTTTCCCAAGAGGAAATAGTCTAAAGTACTTATGTGAAATTTATTTTGCTAAAAACAGAAGCTGTAGATTTCACCTAATCCTTTTCACACGTTTGGTCCATGTATCAACCCAATTCATTGAATAGAAATTTCTTTTCACACAGAATTAAAATGGTAAACTCATTTCATGCTCAGCTCTATTTTGATCTGCTCTGGACTTAACTATTTAATTTCATTACTTATTTTATTAGACATATCCAGTGCTTTTCAATAAATACAGAATTGCTATATGGTTTATTGTTGGGTTTATCAGGATAACTATATTTATTATTTTAAAGTTTAGAATCAATATCTGCTTCTTGTTTTAAAAAATGAAAATACAGTATATAGAGAGAAGTTAATATTCTCTTCCTTCTCCTTAGAATTTCTTACTTCCCATAGGTTACAATTTGTTAACATTTTCATGTCTATTCTTCAATAAATTTTCCTGTCTTATATAGAAATATCTTTTTTTCTATTTTTAAAAGAAATGGGATCCTAAAATACACATTATTCTACAACTTGCCTTTTTTCACTTTATAATATATCATAGATATGTTTTAAATTTCTTATAAAAAGACTTTTATCAGTTATGGCAAAGTTAGTAAAACCATTAAATGAACCTTTCTATAACACCGTTAACTAAACTACAGACTTTATATATTTTCACTAATTTCCTACTAATGTCCTTTTGTTATTGCTGGTTGTTCCACGATCCTATCCAAAATTCCAGATTAAGTTTAATTGTTATGTTTCCTCAGTTTCCTACAACCTGTGACAATTTTACATTCTTCCTTATCTGTTATGACCCTGACTCTTATTTAAGAATACAGATCAGTTATTTTGCAAAATGTCTTTCAGTCTGAGTTCACTCATGATTACATTGAGATTACACATTTTTGGCAAGAAAATCATAGAATTGATGTTTCTTTCTTGGTGCTGCCTATCAGAAGCTATGCAATGTCAATAGGTCTTATTATTAGTGATGTTAAATTTGGTCATTTGGTGAAGATGCTGTCTGAGTAAGGTGTTTTTATTAGCCAGGTTTCTGCACTGTAATGTTACTGAATTTCTTTATGGAATTACAAATACATCTGTACCTTGGAGAGATACTTTTGTCAGTGCAAACATCTATTTTCCCATAAGCTCATTTTCACATCTATCAGTTGATCTTGCCTACATAAATTACTACTGTGGTGGTCTAATTTTTTCAATTTCCTTCATTCCTTTCACATCTAATAGTTGTAATTTTTATACAAGTAAGAGTTGTCTCTTCTCATTTATTCTATGATTTGTTTATATCACTATGGGTTCCTAGATATTTTACTTTATAGATTATTCTATAGGATATATATATTATTAATTTCAATGCACACCATTTTATTGCATAGATATATTGGCAGAGTCATCATACTATGATCCACTTCTAAACCAGTGTGTGTGTGTGTGTGTGTGTATGTGCTTGTATATCTATAGAATATATTATGTCTTATTTTATGGCTCAAATTGTCTCATCCTTGACCATTGGCCATTTTAGGTCAACTGCTATGTCTTTTAGACATGTCCTCATCATTTTTCTCCCCAACATTATCATACTTTCTGGCACCACAGGATGCTCCGAGTTCATCAGATACTTTCCATGTCCTAGTTCGATGATCAACCCTTTCTCTAAACAGCCCTGATTCCTTTCACAGAAGACTGTTACTTAACAACCAAGATCTGAATAGCATTCTATTGTGTATATTTGTCAAATTTTCTTTATCTATGCATCTGTTGATGGACACTTAGGTTATTTCCATAACTTGGATATTGTGAATAATGCTGTAATAAACATGAGAGTGTAGGTATTCCTTTGATATATTGATTTCAATTTCTTTTGGTTATACCAGAAGTGGGATTACTGGATCATATGGTAACTCTATTTTTAGTTTATTAAGGAAACTTCATACCATTATCCATTAGGTCCGTACTACATTACATTCCCACCAACAATATATATAAGACTTTCCTTTTGACCGTATCCTCTACAACACTTGTTATCTTTTTGGTAAAAGCAGTTCTTACAAATGGGAAGTGATAGCTCATAGTTTTAATTTTCATTTCCCCAACAATCAGCTGCTAATGCTGAGAACTTTTTCCTGTATCTATTGGCCATTTTTTCTATTTTGTCTTTTTTTGAGAAATGTCTATTCAGGTCTTCTGCCCATTTTTCATTCAGGTTATTTGGTTTTTTGTTTTTAGTTTGTTTTTCTTTCTTTTATTTTTTAAATTTGTTTCTTTGTTTTGTTATTTAGCTGTTGGGTGTTTCTGCAAATATTTTCTCTCACTCTGTATGTTGTCTCTTCACTTTGCTAGTTGTTTTCTTGGCTGTGCAGAATATTTTAAGTTTGATTCCGTCCCATTTATCTATTTTTGCTTTTGTTGCCTTCATTTTCAGTATCATATAAAAAAAATCATTGCCCACACCAATGTTGTGGGGTTTCCCCCTGTGTTTTTTATAGTAGTTTTACAAAAGGGGGAAATCCTATCTTCTGCAACAACAGGGATGAATCTGGAGGACATTACGCTAAGTAAAATAAGCCAGGCAAAAAAGACAAAAACCACATGATTTCACTTATTTGTGGAAACTAATAAAGTTGAACTCATTGAAGTAGAGAGAGAACTATGGTTACCAGAGGCTGTGGGGAGAGTAGGGAGGGAGGGAATGGAGTTTTTGATAAAAGGGTATAAAGTTTGAGATAGACAGGAAGAAGAGTTTTTGAGATTTATTGCTTACCAGGGTGACTATAGTCAATGACAATGGATTATATATTTTAAAATATCAAAATGAATAAAAGCCAAATGTCTCACCATAGAAAAAGATAGGTAAGTGAGGTAATGAATATGTTAAGTAGCTTGATTTAATCATGCCACATTGTATACCTAGATCAATACATCACATTGTACTCCATAAATATAGACAACTATGATTTGTCATTAAAAAATTAAAATTAAAATAAAATACCAAAGATCCAGTATGGTAAGAAACTTCCGAGTTAAGGCCATCATTATCCATGACTGTGAAATTTCCAGGCCATGTATGTGATCATAAATAGTTGAAATTGAGAGGGACTGAATGGGGCTAGGATATATAAGAGGAGGTTAAGAAGAAATTTGCAACACAGTGAAAAAAAATGCTGAGACACTCAGGCCATTACAAATATCCAGGTGAAACACAAAACTATGGAGAAAGCAAAAAGATCAACAGTGGGGTGGGGGTGGGGAATGAATAGGTGGAGCACAGGGGACGTTATAGGGCAGTGAAACTACTCTGTGTGACACTATGATGATGGATATGTGACATTATACATTCGTCAATACCCATGGAATGTATGACACCAAGAATGAGCCCTAATGTCAACTATGGCCTTCAGATGATAATTATGTGTCAATATTGGCTTATCAATTTTAACAAATGTACCACACTAACCAAAGGTGCTAATAAGAGAGGAAAATATTTGAGGGGAGAGGGAGAGGATATAAGGGACTTCTGTGCTAGTTGTTAGCCAAAACTGTAAACTAAAAAATGCTGTAAGAAAGTATATTAGTCAAAAACAAAAACCAAACCAACCCAGAGCAAAACAAACAAACAAACACCAAAAAACAAGATTTGGGCACTAAGGTGTGATCATTGCTAATAGGATGTCATTGTATGTGTCATGCAGACATACATAATATACATATTCTTGTACATATTTTCTAGCTTTTTCCACTGCAAGGAACTAGAAACAATAACTAATAGAAATACATGCATGTACACATACACATCTAGAGCTATGTGTGTATATATAGTTTTATTTATATATATAAACACACATTCACACATTCATACATATAAATGTACCTAGATATTCTTTTGAAGTTTACAGTGTAAAGCTTAGAGATAAACTAGATAGTTCTAAATTTCTCTAAAGGCAGTTAGTCTTCAAGTATGTGATGCATTTGAATACACATTTTTTTTAAGTTGTGGAAGTCTCTTTTTTAATCACATGCCTTTTAATTAGACCTGAACCAATTTAATCAAATTCATTGGAACAGATATTAATAAAATACTTATTTCCATTTTGTGTCCTCAAATTGTTCATTCCTATGACAAAAAAAAAATTGAAATTGTTAACTGATTTGGGGAATTCTTGATAAAGTTTTCAGGGTGTTGACTATTGAATTGCTGCAAAATTGTTAAGTTCACAATGAAAAGGGCTCAAAACCCATGAAGACAATGAAGACTCAATGTCATTATTCCATATCCTTTTCAACTGAAGTCTCCTGTGAAAGAGTTTCATAGGCGGCATCAGTCAGAGTTACTCGATACCCTATTTAAAGAAATCAGCTTTCAGTGAATTAAGATAATTTCTCTGTGTTCGTGTGTGTGTGTATGTGTGTGTACATGTGGTGGCTCAAAGATGCAGATATAAAAACAAGAAGGAATAAAAGATAAGATAAACTTCCATTCTGGCATGTTTACAAAGTATTTATATTATTTTATTTTATTACTTAACAAACACCTCCTCTAAGGATTATTAAATATTGATTCATTTAATTAATCTCTTGATGGCGTCACTCTTCTGTCGGGGACTGAATGCAGCTGTAGTTCTCCAGCACCACATCTTATCTATGGCTACATCAGGCCCCTGGTTCAGCCACTCCAGGTTCAGCCACTCTTCAATGCATTTGCTCATCTAGCTCATTCTACATAGAGTGTCCTTTCCCCCTCAGCACCTAAGACCTGCCTCTCATCCTTCAGGCCCCAGCTCAAATGTTAAATTCCTCCATGCAATTTTCATTAACTCTCCAGACAATTATTTATTCTCCTGATCCCCTATTGCTTTATTGTTTTTTGTATTCTAATACTTACAATTTCATTTCTCCATGATATTCTGGAGTCTGGGGTCCCTCAAATCAGAACCTGCACCTTAGTCATATTTATGTTTTCAGTGCTAAACCCAAGGTCATTGAATAAATGCTACGATTGTTGAGCAAAGCCTGAATTCTTATGGGGCTGGAATGAAGGGAGAGCCAGGAGACAGAGGTTCCTAACACTTGATAGTTGGCCTTTTACTCCATCCTTAATTGTGGGTAAAGAAAGGCATTTTACTTTATCCCTCATCCCTCCATCTCTGCCCAGGAAGAATGTCACTCTGCTTCCTAGCGACTGAGTCCTGTGCCACATTAAATGCTGAGTGGATGGTCCATGCAGATTCTTCCTCCCATCACCTTCCGTAGTGGTGACTCTGTAAGAAGTGCTTCAGTGTGGAAGCAGACCAGAAGCCAATGGGCTCATCTCTCTCCCTTCTTCCGTATACCTGTCCCGGTAGTAAGGGTGTCAGTGATCAGCATGGGCATTTCTCTCTCTCTCTCTCTCTCCATTTTCTCTTCTCCAAAATGGCAACTGGACACAGGAGAAAAAAATGGTAAAAGACCAGGATGGACACCTAAAACAGGTTGATTGACACTATCTAAATTAGTGTAGCAATATCCATGAGTGTAAACTGGAATCCTTTCTCTGCAATGCTAGCTCTGGGAAGAGGGAGGCAGATACTTCAAGTGCAGCCATTGGGATCTGGAGAGGTATAGGCTGCATGCTTAGGAAGAAAACAACAGATGGTTTCAGACACATTTATGACACATACACACACATGCACACTTTCTCTCTCTCACACACACACACACATACTTTTAAAAGCATATGTCTCAAAGTTTTGCCCTGGAAACACCTTTATTCTAATTACTCAAGGTGTTTTCATGAATCAGGAGCCTTTGGGAAGAGAGATAAAAGGGATCAGGCATCGCCATTTTTTAAAACATGACCCATAGATAATTCTTGTACATATGTAAGTCTGAAAAGTGTTGCTGTCTAGTCTCCCACTTGACATTTCTTAAACTGCAAACTGCAGTTCTTAGATCACTTTAAATATTTGTGAAAAAATACTCCCTTTCTCCTAGGTGGGTTGAGATTTTATAACTTTAACCTGCTACTTCCTGTTAAAGAGTATTTTTATGAGATTTTTCTATTTCTGCAGCAGTATACTGGGTTTTTCCTTAGCTTATCCAGTTTTGGAAACAAAAGTGGTGGTGGGGAGCTTGCCCAAAGTCATAGTGACAAAGTTAATTTCTTTTCTTTATTCTGACTCACTTCCTTTTCAAAAAAAAGTAATTGTATTATTTTATTGATTTTGCAAAATTCTTTTGGCTAGGATTTAGATTTCTTTTTTTCTTGAAGCTATTCATATCACCATTGGCATGAGAAGTGGGGGAAATGGTTTCTGTAAACGCTATGTCAGGAGAGTAATCAACCAACACCTTGTTTTTAACATTCTAATTCATCAAAGGACAAGAATGAAGTCTTACTTGCATTTTCTCTGTACACTGCATAGTGATTGCCATATAATTTATTAGCAATAGTGTCAATAGAGTCTGATAAGACAAATGAATGTGATACTGGGAAAACCCAGGTATTAATTTATATTGCAAAAAGCATTAAGCATTTTATTTTTAATAATTAAATGATGTTTGACTTTTTTAGACCATACAACTACAACTGCATTAAATACTAAACACACACACACTTTTTTTCAAGGCAGAGAACCTTTGTTTAAGTTTCCAGGAATTAAACTCTAGGGTTATGAAAAAGTGTTCCCTTTCCTCTCAATCAGGAAGACAGTAAATCGAAAATCATTTGGAGATCATGCTCCCAGAGAGCCAGGGGCCCTATAGCGTCATTGCTCTTGATAATGCAATTATGGCAGGTGGCGAATCGGGTAATTCTCCCAGAGCTTTGGAGAGCTCCACAGCTACAAAGAGATGTAAGGCAAGAGAGAGAGATTTCCAAGGAAGTGTGTTTGAGCACTGCTGGTTCTATCGCTGTGTAGATAAACACCTTCCTACATTATTACTATGTGTAATCATTAACATGTAGGTATAAACTCTCCAGTTCTTCACACCTCACTCAGTTTGGAGCTCAGGGAGACTGGAATTAGCTTTCTCTTTTCTGTCTACCAATCTTTGTCTAGAGAATAGCTGTGCTTTGTCTTTTAGAACTTTTATATCTTTCTCTCCATTGACTCTTCTCAGACATCAAAACTGCTGAAATAACTTCGACCTAAAAGAAACAAGAAAAGACAAACAAACAAGCTGACACATCTTCCCATCATGTTGCTGCCTCCTCTGGCATTGATCAATTTCTTTTCTTTCTTCCCCTATGAAATTACTGATAAGAGGAGAGCATATTTTTAGCCCTGGGGAAGCCCCTCCCATTTTCTTCTGAATCTTTCATTTTTTTTAAAATTTTTTCAATCTTTTGCTACCCCACTGTTAATTTGGAAACTTGTCTTAAAAAGGTGTCATATCCACTGACTCTTTCCGAGCTTATGACGTGTGGTCTATAGTATTGGGGTAGATTGTTACCATGACAGCACCTGATGACTCATGCTTCTCTCCACTCTGGCATTTGTGTGATCCTCCTACATTCCCTGTGGGCTTGGCCAATGGGATGAGTAGTGCCAGTAGATACTTGCAAAGGACTTGCTAAAGCTAGGTTGTTCTCTGGTGCAGCTCTTGCAACATTACAAAACTAAACACAATAAAACAGCTTTAAGGTAGTATCCTGGAAGTTGAGTGCAAGGAGGGAGAGGCCCCAGTCATCCCAGCTGTCCTGGCTGAGGACATGAGTGAGCAGTGGACAATCATTCCCAACTGAGCCCAGCCCTAAGTGCCAACTCACAGAATCATGAGCAAAGAAGCAGCTGTTATTTCAAACCATTAAGTTTGGGGACTGTTCTATTTCCCGGACTAGATAACATAGTTTCCTTAGATTCCATTTCATGTTATTTCAGCCTCCTGGTTCTTTCTCTTACTCTTCTAGTGATGTCTATTTCTTCTCTCTCTCTTTTTTTTCCCTCTCTTTAAATATAGTAAGAAGTAGGATGTATTAATATTAACTTTGGTGAGGTTAGGTCACAAAGCAGAAATAGAAAGAACATCAGTACCCAGGAAGTTCTGATCTATTCCTGCCACCTCCATGGAAAAGTGCAAATGATCAATGGCTTTTAGTAAGGAAACCACTCTTCTTTGATTCCTAAGCTTGTAATCAGAATGGCAGTTGTCATTATCTGTAGGTTGTTTATAAAAACTTAGACATCCCCAATGTTCTTTAGGAAGAAATTGCAAAGGTTTTAATGTGTCATCTATGTGAATTATTGATACTCTATACTGTAACCAGAAAAAATGGATCATTTGGTCTCTGATTTCCCATATCTGTTTTGCATCATTCGTTGTTACTAAAGTGACAAATATACTTTGTGCATAATCAAAGGTTATTTATGTAGCCACAATGAGTCACTATATAGCACACTTAATTACTTACACAATTTTGCTTATGGTTATTTATGTGCAATAGTAAAATCCAGCCCTCTGCATATTAAATAATGCTTTAGTGCGAACATATACTTGACCAACAGGCTACATAATTAAAAAGAAAGAATGTTTCATTCCACTGAGAGTGCCATGTCACATTTCTGTCTTTAGTAAAATCAGACGACAAAACTAAGTAATATTCTTGCAGGCATATACCGGCCTATATATTTTTTCAGATATTCAATGAAGTTAGATTCCTTTGTAAGCGTAGGGTCTTCTTGGTGGTCATTCTATTTAGAGTTTCTTCCTGAAATTATTTTACACTGGGTTTAAGATATGGAAGGACCACTTTTTAGCTAGCTCACACAAAAATATTCCATGATCATCATAAAAGCATTTAGTGCAGCATGGTATACTCATGTCTTTAGCATTTTCCTTAGTTTAGTAAGTACTGACAAAGTCTTTGAGTTACTCCAATAAGAGAAGTGTTTATTAAATTATAGAATGTAAAAATGTTTAGGGTAACACAGAGTCATTACTTATGTCATTTTTTGTTTCTATCTTCCCACGTGCAGGTTAACAGAACATGTTTTAGCTAGTATTCTATAAGGAAGAATAAATCCAGCAATTTTTAAAAATGCCACTGAATGGAAAATGTATTTAATTTCAAATTGGTTCTAGTGATGTAATTGGGGGAGGGTATATGGAGGCAGGGGATTTCAAGGAATTTTCAGTGACTTGCACATAAAATCATTTAGGGAGAACTAGCTTGATAGTATTCATCATAAATCAAAAATAATGAAAATTATATTTAGTATAGAATATTATTTCACCTAATCAGAATTACATGAATGGGGGTGTGTTTATTTCTCAGTCCTCTGAACTTCAACCCTTAAAAGTTTTTGGTTCCCCTTTATTTCCTCAAACAAAAGTCAACCTTAAAAAAAATTAAACAATGTAGTCCACAAGGCTTAGACTGGTCACCCATCAAGGTCTGCCCCTATCATCTGTGACTATTATTAAACATGTGACTCTCATTTTCATTGAAATTCTTCCTTGGTAGGGTTGCTTTTTTCCTCTATTGTAGCCTTGGCTTGAATAACTTCATTTCTCTAGAATCATTTTTTTTTGTAGCTATTTTTACTTATCTACTTGTTTTCTTTGCCCAATATCAATAGAAATAGTTGGACGTGACACTAGAAATGAAGCTTACATTGGCCAATTGCATAATTTTTTCTTTCTTTAGATTTGAAATAGCTTAGGCCAATAATACAAACTAGAAAATATATTTGGGAGCCCTTGAATTCTAAATGAGCCCTTGAATGAGTGATGACCAATATGAATTATTGATATTTAATCAGAAAGGAAGTCTAAATTAAAAACATGTCAAACATTCTACTAAAACTGCAAGCAGGTTTGAATTAGTTTAAATTGTCATATTTCCCAAGTTATGGAGGAGCTATTCCATTGATTATATTAGAAAGTCCACAGAAACAAAACCTGAAGAATGAAGTATTTACAAAAGTTCTCACAACCACACATTTTGCAATTACTTTTAAATTTATTTTCTGGTTTTGAAACATTTATAAGAAGTCAAAACGTATTAGAAGCCTCATAATGTTACAAAACACTCCCGATCACTTCTTCCCCGTCTAAAATAAATAATAGTAAATTAACTTAGAATGCCAGCTTAAGAGTTAATTATACTTCTGTGAAGGTGAAAAGTATAATTTTCAGGCCTTTGAATACTAATATTTGTCTGAAGTTACTCATTGCAGGCTAAGCAGTGGTTATTTTAGAATCTGAGCCCTAGTGCCTGGTTTACCTTCTGGCTGTACTATGTAGTTGGGTGATATTACTCACCCCCTCAGTTTTTTTATGAACTGTGAGTATCAAATACATCAACACAACAGAGTAGAGACCACTGCCCAGAACATAGTAGGGGCTACAAAACTTATGATATTGTCATTTTTATCATTTTTCTCTAATGATTTTGAGATTAACTTTTGTAAGTGGTAAACTAGTAATAGTAGCTTATCAACACCTTTGAATTAAGATTCTTGTTTTGGGGGAAAGGAATAGAGAAGTGAAGGTCTGGATTGCTGATATGACCTGGTAGGTTTCTAGTGGATCAGAAAGGGCTAACATAGAGTTACATCTCTATTAAATTAAAAAATGGTATTTCCTTATGTGATCACATAAAGGTTGAAGGCTTCAGTAACAGTTACACAAAGTACAGAAGGAAGCCAATTTCTACAAACAAAACCATGCACTACAAAGAATGTGCCACTTGTTTTGTTTTCCTTGCCATTTTGGATGGAAAAGAAGTGTAGTTTCAATTATTTATTATATTCTGCTCTGTAACAAAGACTGATTAGTTAATAAGTAGAGAAAGTAATGAAAGAAGGCAGACTTTAATTATAGGGAAAGGAGACTTTTAACTCAATTTTTCTTATGTAATTAAAGAGATATTATGAAAGTATTTAAGCTAGAAAATTCAAGTCACAGTTCTCACTGAAATGTGCATCATTTAAAACATCAAGAGTTATGTAGAAATCTAATCACTATTTACTTTACTCTTGAGATTTCCACTCCAACTCTGTACATATATATTTGGTCTATATATGATGTGAATCTTGTCAGTCTTCAAGCATTTAGATCCCTGTTATCAATGATGATCATATAAACTTGCCATCTTTCATATTTAAAGATGAACTGAACCATTTTATAAGAAATGACATTTGGGTTGATATTCTAGCAATGTAAATGAATTTGAGTTTGTGAAAATGCATTCCATTGTTCAATATTTTTCTTAACCAGTAATAGAGCTATCAAAGTTATTCTAGTTCATCTAAGAGCTCACATTTGGAAAGCATACTCAATGAGCCTCTGCTAGCCCACCATTTAGCGACTGAGTGACCCCCAAGAGTCTTTGACATTATTAAAAGTACAATACTAAATTTTCTCACTGACTCAGTTTTTCCATTTCAATTGTGATATTTGATTATAAAAATTTTGCTACGATTATTATACAACCAGAATTCTTTATTTTTTTTTTTTCTTCTAAGAAATGTTTTCTCTATTAACTTAAAACTCTCTTGAAACCATGCTCAAAGAGTACTGGAATCTCTCTTTGAGACCATTTTAGAAACAGCATTATCTCTGGCGAAAATTCTACCTAAGTCCTTGAGTTGTCAGCTCTGTTCTCAGAGGGTAAAATTCCGGGTATAATTGCGATTTTTTTTTTCATTTTACTTTAGCTTTTGAGTTTTAGCTACAGAGGTGGGTTTATACTTCAGGAAGGAGCCTTTGACTCTTATAATTTCTTTAATTATAAATCATTTTTTTTATAGACTGTGAATCTCAGTGGATTGGTGAATAATTCATCAGCATCTTTTCTTATGCTGTCATTCATATAATGTCTTTTTTTTTTTTTTTTTTCGAGTGGCATTCACTACTGGTAGAAGCAGATTTTCCCAGAAAATGCCCTGAATCTGCAAAAGGAAAACTGCATATTGTGAAATGAGTGTTGTTTTGGTTGCTCATTTGTCCCTATTGGATATGAAATTTGACATGTTCTATAATCTACCTTTCTCATTCTCTAATTTATTTTGTTCATCAAAAGGTAAGACAATTCCAATGCTCTGAAACACAGTCATGATTACTTAAAGTTGCCCCATTTTTGCTTCAATGCCCTACATTTATGAGGTTATAATGAATTCCCGTGTGTGAAGTAGGAGCCCATTTATTCAAGAATTATTTATAAAACATTATTCAGTAATTATTTATTAAATACTCTCAAAGCAAAACATCATTTAATGTGCATCTAGAAGGACCCTTAGAGATCTTTCAGTCCAAATACTTCATTGTTTAGATGAGTATTTTTAAAGCCAATAGATTGGGCTGGGCACAGTGGCTCACACCTGTAATCCTAGCACTCTGAGAGGATCGTTTGAGCTCAGGCGTTCGAGCCCAGCCTCAATAAGAGCAAGACCCCATCTTTACTAAAAAAATAGAAAAAAATTAGCCACACAACTAAAAGTATATATATAAAAATATTAGCCGGGCATGGTGGCACATGCCTGTAGTCCCAGCAACTCGGGAGGCTGAGGCAGCAGGATCGCTTGAGCCTAAGAGTTTGAGGTTGCTGTGAGGTAGGCTGATGCCATGGCACTCTAGCCTGGGTAACATAGTGAGACTCTCTCTCAAAGAAAGAAAAAAAAAGCCAATAGGTTGAAGTGACTTATCCAGAGCCCTACAAATATTTCTTCAGTTAGAACAAAAGCAAAACAATAAATACACAGCAAAGGAAGGGACAGAAAGCAGGAGCATTTATACACATATTTTCCCTATTTGTTTTTAGACTCCACAACCAAAACTTGCAAAAGATTTCCACCCTAGTGTTCCCTGCCAGTCAGCTTTGCTATTATCAAATTAATGCAAGTTCTATAATTTGACCTTGATCTGTATCAGTGCTTAATATTGAGGCTCTTTGCTTGGTCTTTGATTACAAATCCTAAGGCTCTCCAACTCTGTGGTGAGGTACCCCAAGGAGCTGAAGTGAACTCACAGTGGGGTTTCATATTTTTGCTCAAGTTTAGCTCCACCTAGAATGTCATCTGTATCTATCTCCTATTTATTTGTAAGGACTCAATTTAGGCCTAGGTAACCAACCTATCTCTCTTATTCTTTTAATATCAGCATTTACTGTAAATACTTCTCATAGTTTGGTGAGCAAAAAAATAGGACTGCATCCAACAGACTTAGTTTTGAAATTTGGTTCTATCTCTTCTAGTAATAGAGCTTTAGGCTGATTACATAACTCTTCAAACTTGTTTCTCAAATGCATTATAGGAATATAAAGGTATTTTTTTAAGTTAGATATGAGGATTGGACAATATAATATTTTAAAAACACCTAGGACTATCTTTCACATGGTAGGCAGACTGCAAATAAAAACTGCCATCTTCTATTACTACTATCTTGTATTATTAGTTATCTTTTTCTTTGTATGAATGCATTATCTCCAAATTTGACCTTAAAATTCATAAGGGTTTTAAAATTTTCTGTTTCTTCCCTATTTGAAGCTGGGGAATTGGATATTAGAAACTTCCAGTTAATGTTTGGGATGGGAATAGAATATTGTTTCTAATTTTAGTAGTTCTATTAAATTTTTTCACTTTTACTATGAACAGACATTCACACAAGCATAACTTGGTTGCCCAGCTAAAAAATTATTTTATGAATATGTCTATTCAGGAAAACTTTCAAGTATGTCATTTTTATTTCGAGATGAATTACAGTTACAGAGAATTCCTAGAGTCATAATGACCGCATTTTCACTGCAGTTCTGGTATCAACCACAGTCCTGGCAACAATCTACATGGGTTTGGATAACATTACACCAGTATCTTGCCAACGCTGTGAAATGTGCATAAGCACTGTTGCTCCTTCTTCCCCTCACATCTATGAGAGAATGTGAAAATTATTAATTCTACGCAAAAGTATTTGAGTCTTGAATGAAAAGACATCTGAGCCAGTATTTAAAGCACATCAGTTTCAGATTGTTGAATGCCAGCAATGTGCATCATTTGTTCTATTCCTAAATTGACAGAATTGAGTAGGTTTTTATTATTTTTTTTAATTTCATAGCTGAAAATCAGCCAATATTGGGACATCTACTATTGTTATGTATTAAATCTAGCCTTCAGAATAAAACTTTGTTTCCCGCCCACTTTGTTCTCTTTCACATCGTTTCCTCCACATTTTGCATAAGCGTCATAGGTCAGATGCAGGCTTATGTTCTCTTCTGATTTTGAAAGCAGAAAGTACGAATGTTTATATAGTACTGGAGAAATGATTCAAGAATGTTTTACTTGCTTCCTCTGTTATTCACAAGTAAAGATGGTCTACTCAGCTGGAAACTGATTTGACATCTTCAATTTTAAACAAGTTGCATTTCAAATATATGGCAAAAACAATTACCTAGAGTGTGATACTTTACTAAATGAAGAAAACTTGTAATCTGTGTATCTTGCGAAATAATCAGTATGCTTCTAAAAGTAGTATCAGGTTTTAGAATGTAAAAAGCAACAGTATTTTAATTTCATCGAGGTAGGCAAAAGGATATGAGTATATAAGATATTGTCTTTTCCTCTGTCTCTCTCTCTCTTTTTCTCTCTCTTTCTCTCCTCATAATAACCCTGAAATGTAAATATTATATAATTTTCATGACAGGAATATTGAATCTCATAAAGGTGGGGTGATACATTCACAGTCTTGGATCTTATTAGTGACAAACTTGGCATTTCAATGTAATCTTCTGATAATAGATTCAATTCCTATACTACATCATGATTACTAAGAATCTTGAAACTGTTTTGGCATTCTCTTGCTAATCACTCATACACCATATTTTTGTGTGTGAGAGTTATGTTAAACTGTTTTGAAAGCCATCATGTGTTCTACAAATATATTATCAACTGTGCTTACTTTTCCTATTCTATGTTACATGTGCAATGTATGTCTCAGGGGGCTAAGGCATTTCGAACTTCCCTGGTCACCAAAAACAGATCTCTAAATTTATTTAAAAAGTATTTAATCACTTTTTATCATGAAACACTGAACTTGGCACAGTAGTAATAGTAACTGCACCATAAACTATTCTGTAATATATCTATTTGACTATAAGCATGGAAATAAGCTCTCTTTGGCATCTTTTCATTAGTGCTCAGTTCAAATCCAGACGGCATTTAGTAGCAAGACCTTCATCCTTAGTTTTCTTATCTTCTTTTACAAGTTTCTTTGGTATATGTTTTTCCATAGTACATGTCACATTATAACTTATAGCTTAATTTCTCACTTACACTGTGCAATCCTTGAGGGCAGAGTTCAGTCTTGTTAATTCTCCACCATCAACGGTATTTAATATAACAGTTGGCACAGAATAGATGTCCATGAATGTTTATTGAAACCAACAAACAAACAGATTTTTTCTTGTTTCTCAGAGAAGTGAAATTTCCAAGACCATTGGTTTGAAATTCATCTTGGTTCCATTTACTCTAACAGAGTCCCATTAGTTATGTAAATTATGTTTCTTGATTTAAAAATACTGATGTGATCATTTCAAGAAAGCCAGTGGAGAAAACTGGGCCCACATTGTCCCGTCCTGAGTGCTATGGCTCAGACAGAGCAGTGGTAACTGCTTTGCTATGTCGCTTCCTCTCCTGGGTCTTTCTGGGGTCAGCATGTGCTGAACCATCCTATACCCACTTTGAGTTTTCACATTTCCCTTGTTCTCACTACTGGCAAATACAAAAAAAAAAAACTAATTTTTTGGGGTCACAATTAATTTTCTTTTTCAAAATCAAATGTATTCATGGGTGATGTACATAAATCTGCGGTTCTTAAACCCCAGGCCACAGACCGGCTGTTAGAGACCAGACCCACCCCAATCAATGCTCTCAACTCTTCTGTGGAAAAATTGTGTTCCATAAAAATTATCTTCCACGAAACTTCAGAATTGGCTCGTGCACTGTAGGAGATGAATAGCCAGGGAGAGAAGCTTAATCTGTACTTACAACTGCTCCCCATCTCCCAATCGCTGGCATCACTGCCTGAGCTCCACCTCCTCGACCACCTTTGGTGGAAACACTGTCTTCCATGAAGCCAGTCCCTGGTGCCAAAAAGGTTGGGGACCACTTTGAGGATCAGTTTGAGAAGGTAATGGATTCTAGTGGAAAATAATTCTGTGCTAATTTTATAACAAGTTCAGGATAAATAAGAAATGAAAGTATAGAGAAGAAAAAAAAATCCCTAAAAAAAACCCTGTCAACTCTTGATTTACATGTGTGTGTACACACATAAACACATAGACACACATCAACAGCACATATTTTGTTATTTGCATAATTAAAATTCATTTCAAATATTTGAACTCAAATTTTATCAGGTGAGATGGTACTTTTTGCACAAATAAAAATGTAAGCTATTTATGCACTCAAGAATTCTGAGGCTTTGATTTTTAATTTTTCTACTTATATATTCACAGTGTAGAACAAATGGTCTACTGCAAATGGATGAATTTACCCAGTGTGTATGACAAGACCAAAGCACCATTATATTGTCCAATAAGTCACAAGCTAATACCAATATGATTTGTAATATATTGAAAGTGTTGACTCATCTCACAATATTGAGGAGTTCCCTGCTACTTATTTTATTGTCATATTAGGTTTAAGCTTGGTCTCTGAGATAAAAGAATTTCGAATTGGATTGTATATCTCCACTGCTCCCCATGGGGTCACAGAGCTGGTGACTATTAATCAGTGGATTTTTTCTGAGATTCTTTACTATGCTCAACAACAAGCTAAAGCTTGAGCTTCACAGACAAATTGATTTGGGGCTTTTTAGCTCTCACACCATAAATTTGGGTTAATCACCAAATCTTTTAGAGCCTTGTTTTTGATCATAAAATTTGAATAATAACAATTTGTCTAGTTTTAGAGAGGACTGTTGTCAAGATATATGACATGCTCAACAAGTGATTGACAAATGATAGGAACAAAAGACATGAAATTTCTCCTGGGATGCCTTTAGGGTATTGAAAATGTTCACTCACCCATATGGAACAGTTAGCAAACCATACCTGATAATCTCTAGATGAATCCTAAGGTGTGAACTCTAAGCTCTTATCAACTATTATTTTCCATAATTTGCTGACCATTAATTGAATAGGATTTCATGAAGAGTGAAATGATTGAACACAAGGATCAGTCTGAGAAGGTTTCATGGAGGAAGGCTTTTAAGATAGGCAATATTTTATATAGCTAAGGGAAATTATAGACAATTTCAGCCACAGGAGTGATATGAGCAAAACTATAGAGGCAGAAACAAACATGTGATGTTCTCCAAACATTTAGGGAATTAGTTTTAGAAGTGCAGAGACTGAAAGGAAGTAGTAGAAGATAAACTTGACAAGTATGCTGGGGCCAGATTACAAAAGATAATGAAAGATAATAATAATTAATTTCAATATCTCAAACAACATGAAGTTAGTCAAGTTTTTGGAAGAGCTGAGTATCAGGATGCAAATGATATTTAATGAAAATTAAGACGTATGGAATACAATATAGTTAAAGACGAGATCAAGGGGTGAGAAAAGTAATCAATAATGGGGCCACTGGAGAGAAAAACATAGAGAAAAGAAAGAGGAAGTGTTTTATTTGCTCATATTGATTTGAGAAAAGCAGTGGAACATTTAAGTGAAAATAGATAGTAGGAAAGATAAGAGATAGAGATTCCAGTGGTAACTGAATGTTTTAGAGCTAAATGTTATCCTAAAGGGAACTACTGACAAATGAAAAAAAAAAAAAATGAGTTCCTGAGAAGATGAGGAACTAGCCTGGAAATTGGGGCCAAGGGTTCTTCCCAAATCCCTGTGTGATATCATTGCCATCAAAATGACATCTTACCAGTGGGAATGAGTGAACTTCCCCAACGAAGGTCATCAAGAGAATGAGGCCAAATGAAGGTTATCAAGAGAATGAAGCCAAAGTCTTGCCTATTTGGAATGCAAATGTTTACAGAGAAGAGGAAAATAAGTCAGCAAAAAATACAAAGGGAAGACCAGAAGAAAGACACAAAATTAGCATATCATAGTTCCTGGAAATTGAGGGAGGAAGACATTCTGTGGAGAAGGTGATGTTCAACTGGTTCAGGGATTGAGGAGAAGGGTAAGAAGAAGCCACTGACTTTGGCAATGAAAAATAAATGGGGAAGTTTAAGGTCAGTAGTGGGAGCAGGCATCTGATTGAAAGAGATTATGAGAGAACAAGGAAGGAGATAAAGTCACTGAACATTTTTAAAAAGTTTGAAAAAAGGAGAGTAGAATGAGATCAGTTCATTTATTTTTTCAGAATAAAATAATTTTAAATAAATTTGAAGCTGGAGGGAAAAAAAGGAACTAAGTCAGTGAGAGAATTATGTTAGCCAAATAACTAAGAGAGCTGTGGGAATGGAGCACTCAAGGATGGGGAGGATCATCTTAAAAGGTACAAGTTAGCTTTAGCCAAGCAGAGGGTAACTCATTTCAAGACTGAGGGAGAGATAGGAGGATATGTATGGTTACCCAAGTGCAAGTGTTAAAATAGAAATGAAGATTAAAAGTGAATGCTCATATAAAATATGTTGGCTTGTTTATTGGTTTCCTGGTTGGTTTGTTTTGGGTAAATGTCAAAATCACTTATACAAGATGCAGCCATGAGAAGGGGTGAGTTCTTAGTCCAGCAAGAGTAGAATGTTCTCAGAAGTAGGTTTATGGAGGGTTGCATTAAAAAGATTAAAAAAGGTATTGCATTAGTTAGGACAAAACAACACAGTGGCTAACAGTGCCTTAAAATGTTTTAATCTCTCCCATTACAAGGAGTACAAAGGTAGGTAGTTCCAATATTTGCTCAGCACCTCAGTGGTATCCAAATAGTGAGTCAGCTTCTGTCCATTTCTCTTGGCTTCTCCCTCATGCCCCTGTTGCCATATCTTCTTAGGACAAAAACAAAAATCTAGAAAGAAGAGGTAGTGAAAAGAGAACGTTTCCTGATGATTTTATTTTCATCGTTTATCAAAATGTTTCCAACGTATGCCAACCCACATCACCAACGGCCTTTCCCTTTATATCTCAGTTGCCCAGAGTGTATTGCAAACCTCCTGTACATAAAATGCAAGGTATTTATGTCAAATATTCAAATGGAATGGTGAAATTACCAAGAAAGAAGTGAGAAATAGTTTACAAGGAGGCCGAGAACTATGTCCATCGCATGTGCTACCGGGCAGTGGGCCAGTCTACCACCCATGTGCTCTTTGTGGAGATAATGGACAAAAAGAGGGTAGTCTGGAAGTCAGAAGCAATAAGCCCATCATGCATCTGTTGAATCTATTTGATGCGAAAACAGAAAATCTTAATGAGTCACACAGAGTTAACGTCTGGTATGGGAGTTTCTTTGTTTATTTTATTTTATTTTTTTACAATTTGCCCAGAACAAATCATAGTGCCTGAAAGGAAGAAGTCCCAGGGACTTATGTTTTGAATGAGCCGGTAGCAATAACATGGGCAAAAGAGAACTGGTTTAGAGGAGCACAGCACATAAGGACATAGGACAATAAAGACTGAGTAAACTGCAAAAAGAATGAAGTCATTGTGGAGGCAGGGACAAAGATGGGAGCAAATAAGAGATAGGCAAGAACTTTAGAGGGTTCATGTGAAGCAAGTTTGTGCATGTGCACAGGACTAGACCCAGGCTTGAGCTGCATCTTCTTCCATAAATGATCTATCACCAAAGAAATGGGATGGAGAAAAATTCGGGCAGGGTGTTTCCCCAAAGTTAAGAGTTCACAGGCCTGGTGAATAGGTGACAAGGGATCTCTCGATTACCTCCCAGAGTGACATAGAGTTACTGATCTGCCAGACATAGTTTATGAGCTACACCAGATCCACTTGGTCTTGTCTGTCTCTGCAAAGCTCAGCATTGATTCCTGGGCAGAGTGGTCCCAATCAACAGTTCATGCTGGTTCTGTAGTCACAAATCTCAGCCACTGCCCCAATAGGATATTGCTGTTCTTTACTCAGTTTCCAAATCTAGGTCAGTTCACAAACTTAGAGAACATTGGTTGAAAAGGGAGTGTAGGGAAATACACCACTCAGAAAGGACCCAGCAAAACCACTGCTAATATGCTTGGTCAATATTTCCCATTCTTACTCCAGAGGAAGCTGAAACCATTGGCTAGGGCAGAAATGCATTGGGAAAAGGAGAATTCCAAAGCTTTTCAAGGACTGTTAGATTCAGATTTGAGCTTACACTTATACCTGGAAACAGAATATGCTGTTATTATCCTCCTTTTTAAGAGTAGGTGATAAATGGGCTTTCAGCCAAGTCCAACAACCTTTAGTGGGTTCAATTGGTCCATGAATATACCCTCTGGGCTTAGCACTGAACATATAATTTAGGTAGATAACATAATTATCTTTTGGTAGTAGTATTATACAGTTCCATGACCAGGTTTTGCCAGAGATACCAGTGGGCAAGTCCCCAAAACTGCTTGATTTCTGGCCAATGCAGTAAACCAGCGGCAATACCATATCCCAGGAGAATTGCAGAGATTAGTAAGTCCCACCATAAAAGGCTTAGGTTATATTTCATTGGGTATGTGGGCAAAGACAGCCAGCCACCAAATCTAAACTAGCTGGTAGAGTATTTAGTATGACCAGAAAGCACATTTCACTCTTTGAATAGGAAAGATTAAATTACTGGAGTCTCTAGTGGAGATAAGGATCCAGTTCTGGAATTTTCAAGGCTATAAGAACATACAACAGGAAAGGAGGTTGCTCCTAGAGAAGAAAAAGAACTTAGAGAACAGGCAGGGTTCTGTAATATATAATGCCAAATTATGAAGCTATGCTTTTTGGAGGCTAATAGGAAGAGAAGGTCAAATCACATTAATGAAATGGATTATAGAATTTTGCAATGACAAAATCTTATGGATCACCAACATAGATGTTGAAATCATCGGGGAAAATAGTGATATTCACTTGTTTTCTCATCAGATATTTTAGTGCTAGGTGCATACAATTCGTCATAAAATGATATATCACTTGAGAAGGAATATAGTAAAAAATATTTGAATGTACTACAGCATATCTTAGTGTTATGATTCAGTCAACTGTTTTGACGCTCCCATTATTAATCACTCTTATTATGTCATCATTCCTTTATACATTGTTTGCTCTTCTTTATATAGTACTTGCATGTGTTTAAAAGAAACAACATAAAAATGCAAGTTGTGACAACAGACACCTAGGTCAGAAAAAGTAATTAGACAACATGCAAAATTTTTACTGTATTATTCTGTTCTTGGGTTTAATGCTGAGTAGCAGGCCAAAACAGTGGCCCTCAAAAAGATAATGTCCACATCCTGCCCCCTGGAACCTGTGAATGTTACCTTATTTGGAAAAAGGGTCTTTGCAGATATAATTAAACTAAGCATTTAGGGATGTAGCTATCATCTGGGATTATCTGGGTGAGCCCTACACCCAGTGACATTTGTCCTTAGAAGAGATACTCAAATGGAGAAGGCAGTGTTGCCCACAAAGCAGAAATTGGTGTGATGTGCTCACAAGCTCAGGAATGCTGACAGTTGTCAGAAGCTGCAAGAAGCAAAAAGATTATTCTCCACTAGCATCTCGGGAGGGATCACAGCCCTGCCAGCACCTTGACTTGGGACTTCTAGCCTCCATAAATGGAAGAGATACATTTCTGTTGTTTGAAGCTACCGGATTTGCAAAAATTTGTTATGGCAGCCCCAGGAAATTAACACACCCTGTACATGGCCTGAGATGTACAAAGAATAGTAGATCAGATTCAAGGAATAGATTGAGAATTAGAGAAAATGCTAAAATTTCAGCAGCATGAAGTATTTATCCTACACTCAGTTCCAAATAAGGAGAGAACTAAAATTGTTTATTTATTTATCAAGTATAAGGCATTTGTCTGTTTTCTTACTTCAACCTTTAAGCAATCCCCTGTGAGTTATTTAGCATAATTCCCATTTTGCAGGTGCAGAAACTGAGCCTTCGACAGAGGCTTTTATTCATAAGTGGTAGACACGACATTCAAACCTAAGTCCATCTGCCTGTCTGCAAAGTCTATGGCGTCACTTTTCCACATCATTGTCCTATAAGGGAGCAATAAACAAACTGGGGAGTAAATAAGAGCATACAAGAGATTTACGCAGAGTGTAGATTTATGAGGATTCTGCCCTAGTCAAGATAAACTGCTGCTATTGTGCTGTTGAAAACTAAAAATTCAGGACATTAAGATTGGAGGTTAGGACTAGAGATATTGCTAAATATCATAGCAATTGGTGATTGGCTTCTTTTCCTCAATATTACATAGTAATTATGAATTTCATCCATGTTACTGTGTGTATAAGTTTTTTTTTTTCAAAAAAACACTTTATTTCAAATATACAGAAAAGTTGCAAGACTAGTTCAAAGAATTTCTGTGTACTAGTCACCTATGTTCTCAGCTGTCATTATTTTACCACATTTGCTTTTTTTTTTCTGAAGCCTTTGAGGTAAGTTGTACACTTTTAATGTGCCTTTACCCCTAAATACTTCATGTTTATTTTCCTCAAACAGTATCTTCTTACAGAGTAACAGGGCAATTATCAGTCAGTAAATCAACATTGATAATAATACTAACATCTAATGTAGATACTTATTAAAAATCTCACCAATTGTCCCAGTATTTTCCTTCACAGGAAAAAAAAAAAAAAAAAAAAAGAGTGTGGTTTTGGTTCAGGATCCAATCCAGGATCAAGTCCAGTATTGCTTTTACTTTTCAGGTTTCCTTGGGATCATTTAATTAGGAAGAGTCCCTCAGTCTTACTTTGTCTTTTATAACCTTGACATTTTGAAGAGTACAGGCATTGTATAATGTCCTTCAATTTGAGTTTGATATTTCCTCATTATTATTAGATTCAGTCTATGCATTTTTAGGGAGTTATTATTCTGCCTACCATACAGCAGTTAAAAAGAAGTAAAGAATGGAAGAAATTATATATATATATATATATATATATACATACACATACACACTATATATATGTATGATTAACTATATTGAATATAGTATAGTGAATCATATGTATACACATGCACACACGTACACATGTTCAATCCTACAGACCTCATGGGTTTGGGCAGAAGGCATGCAGAGGCTTATAGGATGACCTGGCCTAGAAAGAAGGTTCTCCAGGGGGAGTTAGTTAGACCAGTGTTAGAGGAAAGTATACTTTAAAAATGGGTTTTAAGTGGGCATATAGGAATAACATTTATTGGGCATCGGAGGAGGGGATGGGTATATACATACATAATGAGTATGGCGTGCACAGCCTGAGGGATGGACACGATTGAAGCTCTGACTCTGGGGGGAAAGGGAGAGGAAGGGCAGTATATGTAACCTAAACATTTGTACCCCCATAATATGCTGAAATAAAAAATGGGTTTTGACCAGCCTGAGCAAGAGTGAGACCCTGTCTCTACTAAAAATAGCAAGAAAGTAATCGACCAACTAAAAATATATATATACAAAGAATTAGCTGGGCATGGTGGTGTATGCCTGTAGTCCCAGCTACTCGGGAGGCTGAGGCAGAAGGATCTCCTGAGCCCAGGCATTTGAGGTTGCTGTGAGCTAGGCTGACGCCACGGCACTCTGGTCCGGGCAACAGAGTGAGACTCTGACTCAAAAAAAAAAAAAAAAATGGGTTTTGAGAAGGACAAACATCAGTTTCAACTGCAAAAATGTTAAAGGAATAGTTTAGGCCCCATGCTAATCCATCTAGAGATGTACTTAGGAGGAAGGGTCAGTTGAAGTCCTTAGTTCCAGTACACTGTCAGTTATAACAGACAGCATCAGGAGTGGGAAATGGGCATGCACCTTTTGACAGTGCTAGTACCAGTGGGTATCTATGATGCGGATTGGTAATCAGAACAGAAGTGCACTTTGTAAGTTTGGTACCGGCATTAAATCCAGAGGGCAGGCCTTTAGTTGAGTAAGCACTTAGGTGCCTGTGCATACATACCAGGCTTAGAGCAGGGACACTGTATCTAGACATCATTTGAAGGAAGGTGAGACTATGATGCTTAAGTGTATTCACAGGATTGGTGCTTAATTGCTTGAGGTCTAGAATGGGCTGTATTTTCCCATTCAGGTTTCCAGTAATCACAATGGCGCAACATTGGGAAAGTCATAACTTAATAATCAATAAATACCCCCAATATTAATCAACTTTTGTTTGGCAGTGTACTTAACCTTTGAACAAAGCTTTGTAAAATTAATAATAAACAATTTTTAGAACAGTTTTAGGTTCATAGCAAAACTAAACACAAAGCACAGAGATATCCTATATACTCCATCCCTACACAAACATGACTTCCCTCACTATAGACATTCCACACCAGACTGGTAAATTTGTCACAATCAATGAACATACGTTGACCCATCATGATGACCCAAAGTCCATAGTTTACATGAGGGCTCACTCTTGGTGTTGTACATTCTTTAGGTTTTGACAAATATATAATGACATGTCTCCATCATTGTGTATCATGCAGAGTAGTTTCATTAAACATCTCTGTGCTCCACCTACTCATTTCTCCTTGCGTACTAACCCCAGACAACCATTAATCTTTTTACTGTCTCCATAGTTTTGCCTTTTCCAGAATATCATATAGAATGTTGGAATAATACTTTTTCAATTTTTTAGACTGTCTGCTTTCACTTAGGAATATGTATTTAAGTTTCCTCTGTGTTTTTTCAGGGCTTGATAGTGCTGAATAATATTCGATTGTCTGGATATTTATTTTTCCACTCATCTATGGAAGGGCATCTTGGTTGCTTCCAAGTTTTGGCAATAAATCTGCTCTGTACATCTATGTGCAGGTTTTTATGTAGATATACATTTTCAATTCACTTAGGTAAATACCAAGGAGTATGATCACTGGATTTTATGGTAAGAGTCTGTTTAGCTTCATAAAAACTGGCAAATGGTCTTCCAAAGTGGCCTTGTGATAATATATTTGCATTCCCACTAGAAATGAATGAGAATTCCTGTTGCTCCACAACCTCACCAGCATTTGGTGTTGTCAGTGTTTTGAATTTTGGCCATTTTAATAGTGTATAGTACTATCACATTATTGTTTCACTTTTCAATTACTTGATGACATATGATGCTGAACATCTTTTAATAGGCTTACTTTCCTAATAAATCTTCTTTGATGAGGTGCCTGTTCTGGTTTTCTGCCTATTTTTCAATTGGATTGTTCTTTATATTGTTGAGTTTTAAGAGTTCATTGTACCATTTGGATTGCAGTCTTTTATCAGATGTGTCTTCTGCAAATATTTTCCCTCAGTTTGTCTTCTCTTTTCATTCCCCTGACAGTGTCTTTCACAGGGCAGCAGTTTTTAGTTTTAATGAAGTTCTGCTTATCAATTATTTCTTTCATAGATTATACTTTTGGTGTTGAATCTAAAAAGTCATCAACATACCTAAAGTCATCTAGGATTTCTCCTGTGTTACCTTCTAGTAGTTTTATAGTTTTGTATTTTACATTTTTGTTTGTGATCCATTTTGAATTAATTTTTGTGAAGGGTATAAAGTCTGTGTCTAGGTTCTTTTTTTTTTTTTTTTTGCATGTAGGTGTGTAGTTGTTCTAGCACTATTTTTGAGAAGACTATCTTTGCTCCATTGTATTGCCTTTACTACTTTGTCAACAGTCAGTTGACTATATTTACATGGGTTTATTTCTGGGCTGTTTAATTCTATTTTTTAAACCATTTATCTGTTCTTTTGCTAATAATACACCACCTTGGTTACTATAGCTGTAGTAAGTCTTGAAGTCAGGGAGTGCCAGTTCCATGACCTTGTTCTTTTTCAATACTAAATAGGCTCTTCTGGGTCCTGCCTGCCTCAGAGACTGGCCAAAGACAATAGCAGCAGGAGACAAAAGGACCACACAAACCCCATTTGCAGCATTTCCCCTAAAGAGAGGACAAGCATATAAGCCCACACCCCCTTTCCCTTTTCTACCTGCAGCCATGGGGGAAAAGGGAAAATGACACAAGGCGCCTGTGAACGGGGAAAAGGGAAAATGACACAAGGCGCCTGTGAAAAGAGAAGTTAAAAACAGGAGGTGAAGACCTGACCGAGGGAGGAAGCAAGGTGCAGCGCATAGCCATAGTGACAGGAAGGATAATACTCGCATGTCACTGAATATTTACCCAAAGGAAACTAAGTTTTAAACTAAAAGTGAGAAGAATACCTGGAAATGTCATGATTTTGTTAATCCTTGACCATTGAGGAGGAACGGGGGCTTGAGAAAGGAAATCAAATTCATATCAAAACAAAGTTTTGTTTTGGTTTTTTTCTGCAAACATTTGATTTTACTGTCTAATTCCTTCCTGTTAGCAATTGCATTTAGGTGGCACTTTAATCTTCAGAGCACTTTCCGATGGAACCAGCAAGCTTTCGCTCCTGTGACTTGACAACATGAACAGTGATCTATGAATCTCATGATCATAGCTCATTATATCATTTTAACCTGACAATAACCGAAATGGAGAAGGATGGCATTACAATTTCTTAGTATGAATAAATAGCTTCAGAAATATTGTGACTTCTGACATACAGGCCAGTGATTATTCTAAAGATCTGCGGGAATTAGCCCCCATGTCAGAATTTTCAAGGCTTGGTTCAGGGATCCCCTGCATTAGAACTGCTTGAAATATTTGTTAGAAGTGTAGATTTTTAGCCCCGCATCTGGTCTATGAAATCAAAATACATGGAAGTGAAGCCTAGGAAAATAACACGTGCACAATATTCCCAGGTTATTTAATTAATGTTCACTAAAATCTGCGAATTACTGTAGACCACATTGCTTCTCCAGCTAATGTATGTAGCATCCTGAAATGGCCTGAGTGTTTAGTTGTAAACAGGGCTTAAAAGGTATCAACTTCTATTTCTGACCTTTGCTCATTAAGGATGCATTTAAGCAACCTTTTCCTTTTGCCTCACAAACAAACACATTAAAAAAAATTAAAATCCTACATCTCAACTGTAAGAGGTTGCGATTGAATCTTTCATATTCTAAAATGCTACAGCTGACTTCTTTGACCCATGCAGACAGAAAAGTCAGTCCCTGGAATGCAGAATGTGCCAAAAGCCTTTCCTTGTACTTCTCAGGTAATTAGTTTTCCAGGGGGTTATTCTGAGCCTCCTTTTCTCTTTAGCTTCAGACCTGTAAACCATCCCATAGCTGGCAGTGAAGAGTTTCGTGCTTATTTACTGTGTCTATGAGCTGCTGCTGTTTATTCAGATGTGTGAGTGAGTGGGTGATTGGAGCCCTGTTTCACTTGTTTTTACTGATATTTCTTCATTTGCAAGTCAAAAAAATTGTAAATACCTTAAGAAAATAAAAGAAAAGGGAGTATTATAATACATGAACCTGTGTGTATTTATTTTAAAAAGCACAGGGGTAACCCTGTCCTGCGCAGAGGGGAGGTTATGCAGCTGGGCTTTAGAAGGGACTAGAATATGAATGGTATAGGAGGCTAAGATTTTTGCAGGCTCTTTTTTCTTGAATGCATATGGTTGCTTTACCTTTTCTTCTCTTTCCACGTCGACGTTATTCTTCTTATTTTGTGGTATATGCCTGCTTCTGTAAGCACGTGGATGTCTCACAGCTCTGAATTTTAGAAATAAATCCTTACTTTTAGCTACACGTAGAGATATCCCAAATCCAAATTCCTGGCAAGATATCCTGATCACCCCAGCTTGAGTCAGATGAACATTCCCATCTGCTCAGCTATGGCTAGTGATCATGTTCCCACTACCAACAGGGGACCAGGGGCCCATTCCTGAGAAGTAGAATGAGATGGTTCTCAGAGAAACAGCCATTCTGGACTGTCAGATCCAAAGGGGCTTGGGTTGTCACTTTGCTTATTTATTCTTATTTATTCTGTGTCTGTCTCTCTTTGAATCCAAAGCTGGTCTTCTTCAACATTATCCAATTAGCTTTTGAACAACTTCAGTGCACCTGGTCACTCACTAACCTGAGATGTTCTAAAGGGAATCCAGTTTCTGCATTCAAAGTCTCTGCCATTGGGTCACTCTGAACAAGTCCACAGTGTCTTCATGACGGCCATACCTTTTCACATGTGGCCCCAAATGATCTAATTTCATGTCACATCTTATGAACAAAGTGATAAAGTTAACTATCTCCAACAAACAATATGCAAAATTCACCAAAATAAATGTGGCCTGAAAATAAGAGAACAATGAAAGCCCTACTAGAACACTCTATGTTGTTCATAGTGCAGAACATATATTCTACCTCCTACTTCAAGTTTTTGATTAGATGCCATCTGCTCAGAGAAGCTACTCTGACTTTTCTATTTCAAATTGCAGTTCCTCCCTGAATCCTACCCTACTTCATAATCCTTATCCTCTTCACCTGCTTTGTTTTCTTCATAGCATTTCTTCTTCTAATACATTATATAATTTACTTATTTCTTCTGTTTGTTGCCTGTCTTAACCTCAATAGAAAAATGCAGGAATTTTTGTCTTATATATTAACTGGTTTATCTCCAGAGCTTTGAACAGTGCCTAAAACCTAAAAGATGCTCAGGAGCTATTTGTTGCATTAATGCACTAATTGGAGAATAATAAATGACTGGACAGGTGTTTTGTTTATGGAGACACTTCTATGGTATTCGAATGAGATCCATTAGTCAATGCATCTTCCCATTGTAGACTCTGTGTGACAAAGAATTTATCCTTCCCAGTGTTCTTCATGGCTGGCCCTGAGAGGGACATTGCTTAGCAGATCACATCAAGTTGGTGCTAGCATCCTCTGTACCTGGGCCAGGGTACTGTTTGAAGAGTTGTGACTGGTAGACATATTAGCTAGGATCAAGTATGGAATACTCTTCTTCTGGTTTGGGGTGTGTTTCTCTGCCACATGTTCATGTTTTTTTTTTCCTAGGACTCTGCTTGTCATGTTCATTGTTCTATTCCAGTACCTTGAATAGTGCCTAGTCTGTAGTAGGTGCTCAAATGTTGAATGAATTTTTTTTTATTTCAGCATATTATGGGGGTACAAATGTTTAGGTTATGTATATTGCCCTTGACTCCACCCCGACTCAGAGCTTCAAGTGTGTCCATCCCCAGATGGTGCTCATCGCACTCATTATGTGTGTATATACCTATCCCCTCCTCCGCCTCCCATCTCCCCGACGCCCAATGAATGTTATTGCTATATGTGCACTTAGGTGTTGATCAGTTAAAACCAATTTGATGATGAGTAATATGGTGCTTATTTTTCCACTGAATGAATTTTTGAATTCTTGAATGAATGCCACATTATCTTTTCTCTTACCAGTTACCCTCCAAATATTAGGAATCTTGTGAACTGAGAAACTCAGTGTGATGTAGCCCTGTATTACTGGGATTTAAAAACATTATATGTGAAATTTACTACATATTTCTCCTTAAACATAGCCAAATCATTTCACTCTTGCTGCCTCCATTTCTAATGCATATATACATTTATTATTCCTTTGCAATTTGTCATTCATTTCTAATAGCTCCTAAGAGTTCTCTCAAATGCCACCAAATGTCCTCTTTATTGGATTCCATGTGAGGGATTTCTCCTTCTCAGAGGTAGATCTATGTTTGTTTTTGTTTTATCAGCCTGGTACCTATTTACCCTCCTCTTTGTAAACAACCTAATCTTTCTCTAGGGAACCATGTGTTCCCATTTTCAATCATGACACTTTAGATGGAGTTGATGAGTTTCACCCCTGATTTCAGACATCAGTAGGAGGCTTTAGTCTTATCAATCAGAAAACCACTAGCTGTATTTAATGCTTTTGAGATGCACAGTGACCTAACTCAGGCCAGTGTGAATCAGGGTCTGATGCTCTCAAAAGCTTTCAACACGACAAGATGTGGGCCTGGGGCTACTAGTTCCCATGCTGGAATCGTGTTGTGCTCAAGGATAAAATCGATATTTGGACAAGAACAAAGCTGAAAATCGAGAGAGACCAGAACCTGACGACACTTACTGAGTTCCTGAATTTTCAGTTACATGATCTAAAATATTTTTCTCTAAGTTAGCTTGGATTGGGTTTTCTATCTGTAAAGAATACCTAGCATAGCTTCTTTACTATTTTAAGATTCAATATCTTATCATCTCATACAATCTTTGGTTTAGTCCTATGCTAAATCCATTCTACCTGGCTTCCCTCTCAAACTTTACTCTTTCTTTACCACCACCACCTCCACTGGGTTGTAAACTCTTGTATCTGTAGGGGAAAACCGACCTTCATCATCAAGGATATCCTGCTTGTGGGAACATTTACCTCTCTTAACTTACAAAATAGAAATATCTTGCCATGCTCTTAGTCTTCTGCCAACCATTCGCTCTCTATATATTTTCTTCCTCTTTTCCTTTTTCTTCCCTGAAGTTTGTTCACTGCTGATGCTCCAACTATCATATCTCTTATTTCTACTTATAAATAAAATTCATAATTTCTAAATTTAAATTTGTTTTCTCCTAAGCCTACTTCTGTTGCTGTTCTCTACTAATAATTATATGGAAACTTTCAAGAATGAAAAGAAGAAAATAAACCAGAAATGTAGAGTGAAACTGTCCAGCATACACTTGATTCTTGAACAAAAAGGGTTTGAACTGCACAAGTCCACTTATACACAGATTTTCTTCTGCCTCTGCCACCCCTGAGACAAAAAGACCAACTCCTCCTCCTCCTCCTCCTCCTCCCCTTCCTCCTCAGTCTACTTAAGGTGAAGATGACAAACATGAAGAGCTTTGTTATGATTTTACTTCCACTTAATGATTTAAGTAAATATAATTTAAGTAATTATATTAAGTAAACATATTTTGTCTTCCTTATGATTTTCTTAGTAGCATGCTCTTTTTTCTAAATTACTCTATTGTAAGAATACAATATATAATACATATAACGTACAAACTATGTGTTAATTGACTTTATGTTATTGGTCAATATAGTAGGTTATTAGTAGTTATTTTGGCAGGGAGTCAAAAATTATACTCATGAGTCAGGTGCANACACCTATAGTCCCAGCTACTTGGGAGGCTGAGATCAGAGGATTCGTTGAGCCCAGGAGTTCAAGGCCAGCCTAAACAACATAGCAAGATCCTATCTTAAAAAAATAAATGGTTATACACAGAGTTTTGACTGTGTGGGTGGTTGGCACCCTTAAGCCCCACATTTTTCAAGAAGAGTCAACTGTATTTCTATGTCTTATAAGTTAGGAGAAGTGAGTGTTTCAAGAGGAGGCATTCTCAGTTGAAACTTTCAGTATACAGGTTCAAAAATTTGGAGCATTTTTGATTCATCAGTCTCTCTTCCACTCTGTGTTCTATTAGTTCTACTATTTTTTAAATGTCTTTCCCCTTGCTCCTGGAACAAGTTGGCATATATAACCTAATCATTAGCCATACTGACAATCGAAGGATGAATAAGCCCACTGAGATAGTAGGAGCTAAACAGAAAAACAAGAAGAGACACTGCCCAGTGCTAATCCAGAATTTTCCAAGAGTTCCATATGAACAGAATGTAGAAAAAATTAGGATTACTTTTCCCGAAAAATTGGGGTGAGATAGCATATAGAAAGAAATAAATTGGGGAATGACTCCAAGTTTCTGATGGGATTTTCCCTTGAATGTCAAAGCCCTAAAAGTCAAAAGAATTTGCCAATCTTATGGGGCTGTAGGGTTGTTGTAACTAGGTTAGAATCCCATTAGAGAGACTAGAGTGGCTGGCTGTTTTATGATCTACTGAAGGAGAGAAACAAAGGTGGACATATCCCTCACAGCTACATTATGGCCAAAAGGAGGAAATGTGAAAATGCTCCTCTTTAATGATCATAGTAATAATAATAGTAACATTAATATATTATTGACATTTTTACATTTTAATTTATCCCATTTTCAACCATTACTCTTTCTCAAACCAAGTTTTATTGGTGTTATTTTATTTTATTTTTTACTTAAATCCCAGCAGTGATTATCCATTCCCTTTGAAGAACAAATAGCATCTTTAATTGACAGTCAATACCTTCTATAAT
>VSMD01010553.1:0-16586 GCA_008750895.1 Mirza zaza
AAAAAAAAATTGAAAAAAATAAAATAAGGTTAGGTGGGGTAGAGTTCATCTTGTGTTGAATTAAGGAGGGAGGTCAGAGTAGGACTTGTTGAGGAGGGAGAGTCCTGCCAAGGCTGGAAGGAAATGTTTTAGTCATGGAGATTATCTGGAGGACAGAGCTTTTCAGGTAGAGGGAAGAGCTCCAAGACCTGGAATATTCGTAGGCCTCAAGAGGAGCAGTGTGGCTAAAATAGAATGAGGTAGCCAGTGAACAGAACAGCCTCCCAGGCCACCGTGAAGACTCCTCTAATTCTGAAAAGCTTGGTTAAAGGCAGGTTTTTGGTCTTTACCACCCAGTCCTAGTGAATCTGAATTTTTGTGGGCCCAGGGCTCTGCATTTGTAACAGATAATGCAGTTGATACTTATATGTTCTAAAGCTCAAGACCCACCACTACAGAGCATGGAGATATACCTAGGCAGGAGAGCTGAGTACCAGGAGACATTGTACATAACGCTTCTAGAACCAGGCAGGTCCATGTTAGTAATCAAGAGTCTTTCCATGAAACCCTCAACTCAAACTAGCTTAAAGAAAAAAAGGGATTTCACTGACTCACGTAACTAGAAGTCAGGGACTACCTTTCAACTCAGCAAGATCCTGGGGCTCAAATGCTATTGCCCCAGTTAGGCCTTCTCCATCTTCCAGCTCCTCTTCTCTCTCTGCTGTGCTTTGCCCTTCAGACATCCTGCAGGTTGGTAGTGGAACTCCCACATTATTGTCTTCCTCATTTAGTGACCCCAGCAGGAAAAGACCTTTTTCCCATATGGCTCAGGGAGACTTAGTTGTGTCCTTGCATCTGAACCACTCGCTGGGCTCCTGTGGCTGGTGCT
Organism: Mirza zaza; assembly: GCA_008750895.1. Taxonomy (NCBI): domain Eukaryota; kingdom Metazoa; phylum Chordata; class Mammalia; order Primates; family Cheirogaleidae; genus Mirza; species Mirza zaza. The sequence continues at coordinate 869 of VSMD01010553.1, forward strand.
CTGATTGGCCATGCCTAGACCTGGAGGGAGCAGTCCTCATGGAAAAAGCTTTTTCCAAAAGAAAGGAGCTGTGCAGACTGCGGGAATTAGGGGGTCTACTACATCCCTGCTTCTTTTGGCCTTGGTTTCTCTATTTTTAAAAAGTAGGGAGTTGGTCAAGATGATGTGTCTGATTCCTTATAGCTATATATTCTATATAAATTGCTGCAACAAATCCCCCCTTAAAATTGTGCAAAATGAATGGACTGGCATGCCATTTTCTCAGATAAATTTATAGTACTATAAATAAGACACTAAAGGGGTTACCTGCTATGGGATTCTGATGAATAAATAGAATATAGCCTTAGGTCTCAGTAAAGAGTAGTGACTTAGAACTGCCTTTCTGATGGATCTCCTGTTTCCTACTCATCTGCTTTAATTGGTATAAAGAGAAAAATTAAGCAGCATTATGATTCATGTGGTATTAAGAATACTTAGGTCTCAGCTCTAACCAGGAAAATATAAGATATGCTATATCACCATTGTTTCTTAGAGCTGAATAGTACTCCATGGTATACATATACCACATTTTATTAATCCATTCTTGGATTGATGGGCACTTGGGCTGTTTCCTCAGCCTTGCAATTATGAATTGTGCTGCTATAAACCCATACTACTAAGAGAAGTATCCCAAGAATGGAAAAACAAACTCCACATATACTCACCAGCAAACTGGTATTAACTGAGCAGCACCTAAGTGGACACATAGGAACTACAGTAATTGAGTATTGAGCACGTGGGAGGGGGAGGGGTGCAGGTATATACATACATAATGAGTGAGATGTGCACCATCAGGAAGATGGTCACGCTGGAAACTCAGACTTGTGGGGGGAGGGGAGAGGGCATTTTTTGAAACCTTAAAATTTGTACCCCCATAATATGCCAAAATAAAAAAAAAAAGAATACTTAGGTCTCTAAAACTTAGTTAAAGAAAAGAATTTGGAGAGAAAATCTGCCTGTCTGTTGAATTGTTAATAGGATACAAATTCAAACATTTGAATGTAGACCAGTCTCTTTATGCCACCATCATTGTCCTTTAGCTGGGGGAGTACAGGGAGACAGTAGTGATGAAGGACCAATCAGCCAGAGCCATACTGTGACTCAAGGTGACATCTGTTAGAACTGAAGGATACACTGCTTATCCTCATGGCTTTTACAAGGTGGACAAGAGCACCAAATGTCAGCCTGTACTCCACAGTTTCTCCAAATATATTCCAAAGACCACCTGTAGCAACATCTCTTGAAATGCTTAATTAAAAGTCTGGGATGCCCCCTAAACTTATATTAATAAAATCAGAATCCTCAAGATTAGGGGCCTGGGAAACTCCATGTGAATAAGATCTGCAGATGACTTCTCATCTCATTAAAGTTGAGAAGCGTCGCTTTACACTTTGTCCCTAAGCTTGAATTGAGGCTGGATGGCTGAGAATCCCCTTCTCTCCTTGTCACATTCTTCAGGTTTCCCATGATCCTATATAACGAGTTGATCCTTTTTTCATTCAAAGGTATTCTCGTGGCACTAGATTCTTTTTGCACTAGATTTCATCTGTGCAAAAATATGCTAGGAAAGAAATGGTTCCAGTGAATATCCATCCCTGGGAATGGAACAGGTGGAGGGGATCGAGGGCATGCTGGAGGGTGAGGGAGAGCTAAGGTTGGGGTGGGCAGGATGCAGAAAAATTTGGATGGTTTTCTGGTTTAGCTTAGGACAAACCCAGTGCACAGTTTATGGAAGGATACTGCATATTTCAGCAGTCCAAGCCGCCAGTGAAACGCTTCTCACATTCTGGAGAGCACTCAAGGGATGGCCACATCAGGTCTTTATTCTGAGGAGGGAAGTTCAATGATATCGCACTGATAAACTTCTTAAAGATAAACAAAAAATGAGAATATAACCCAGCCAGTAGCAGTAAGATTCTGCTGGGATTACTAATGCTTAAAGTGCCACCTTAGTTACAAGAAAATATAGGCTTACAAATACAAAACTAACATTTTAAAGTATCCGTCCAGCTGCATGGCTGGAACCTGCAGTCCCAGCTACTCCAGAGGCTGAAGCAGGAGGATCGCGTGGGCCCAGAAGTTTGAGGCTGCAGTGAGCTATGACCACACCACTGCACTCCAGCTTAACCATCTCAAAAACAAACAAACAATCAAAAAACAATTTAAGAGTATCACATTAACTACATACCTCCATCCTACTCTCTTCCATCACTCTCCCCCAACTCTAAAATTGGTTGTAGCTGAAATTCCTCTACTTACCAGTCATTACTTGGGGTTAAGGTTTTGCATCTTTAGAAATCTTCCTGTATAAGCTAACTACAAGTGGTGAGCTTTTACTATCCTAAGCTCTTAATTAGTTATTAACTTCTTAAGAAAGATTAATTTATTAGATTGCTTTTCCAAAGCTTAGTATCCAGACTGATTTATCTTGATAAAGTACAGGGTGGGGATAAAACAGGGAAGTCTGGAGCCGGGTGAGACAGAGAGGTACAAAGCTAGGACTGGACTGACATGGTGCACTAGGGGAGTAAGAAGAGGACACAAATTGAAGGGAAAAGGGTAGGAAAAGATGAAGTGAGAGAGGCGAATATAAAAGCCACATCTTTGGCCACAGAGGATGCTTCTGCTCAGAGCAGTCATGAGGGTCCAGGCCAGAGCAAGGTGGGTGGCTCTGTTGGCCCAGGGGACAGGCCCCATTCCTGACCCTGAGCTAGCGGGAGACCTGCCCCCCCCCCCCCCCACCCCCCCCCTCTGGGCCCCCACTTCCCCATCCAAACAATAAGGTGGTTCCCTTTTAACCTTAAGATTCTGAAACTGGAACTCCTGACAATCTAGCAGGGACATAAAGAGAGAACAGGAAGAGAGGGAAGTTATCATGGTCCTTCAAATCTCTCCCAAGCTCTTATAGTGGTTTCTTATGGTAAAACGTCAAATTTCCAATGTTAAAGAAATGGGTGTCTGTGGGAGGGTGGATAGTTCTGGGTAAGGCTCAGAGGAGAGATTTTAGTTTAAACATACACCATACAAATTCAGTATAATATATGCTCAGAAACGAGAAGAGTCTTTTCTCATTATTATCCTTAAAACATTTTAGGAAAAAAAAAGTACATTTTTCTTGATTTAACCAATGAAGTCCCTAAACTTTAGGTCCTTAAACTTTCAGGATTTCTGAGAACAATGACTTTACCCACTCCCAATCTATCTACTAGTCTGATGTCTGGTAGATTTGACCCTCTTTTATATACCATTGAACCCTGAGTTAAGAGGAGAAGAAAAAAAAAAAACAAAGTTAAACAGTTGTCACTAAGCTTAGGCAGTGATTTAGGCCCTTAGCTAGAAATTTTATGTAAAATAAGGTAGCAAGTTAAAGGCATTACATCAAAGAGAGGATGTTCTAGTAGAGGATATTATCTCAGACCCAGAGGAGAAGGCACTCAGCAAGGAAGAAAGTAACAAAATTATTCAGATGCAAAGCAGGGTGGGTTCACTGAGCTGTTACTAGAATAAAAACAGAGTAACTACTGAAACAGTCCCCTGCAACCATCAATGTGCATGAGGAACCTGAAAGATAGAGAGACCAGTGTACCATAGCAGTACACTTTGTGTAAGAGAAGGAGGAAATCCATGATCTGTTTAGAAAGATTTCCACATGAGATAATTAAAATCATTTTTAAAAATATTTTTTGCTCAAGAGATTTAAGATTCAATTATTTGAAAAGTCTACTTGTATAGATGAGACCGCTCTCAGTGATTTTCATAGAGTATAAAAGTATTAGAAAGTTAATTATTTGTTCTATACCTCTTTTAAAAAGATTTTTAATAAATGAACTATAGGATCAGTATGCCATTTTCCATAGACATTCTTGCATGTATAGATGCATATGTCAAAACCTTCTGCTCCAGCAAACTGATGTGTTCCACGTCCCCCTAGTGTCCTCTAATTTTATCTACAATTGTTTTATAATCATTTCTCCTGGGAATGAGAAATCCTCAACTAGCAGACTCTGTGCCAACAATGTATGGTTTTGAAGAAGTAATCTGTGTTTTAAAGTTAGTATTGTACTCCTGCCTTCTTAGCTTTACCTGGGCTCTGTGTATAAGCCACGGCACTGCCCCCGAAATATATGAGATTCCCTTAGCTAAATGAAATCTTAAATAACAACACTGGTGGTGTCATCCTTAAAACAGACCCATGTTAAAAGAATAATTTTTAGCCTTGGGGAGGCAACCTGTTCCTTTGATGATATTATATCTGTCCTTCAAGCCAATGACTATTTTCCAAAAATCAAAGTTGTTGTTTTTTTTTGCCAGACATTTGGGGGTGCCTGATCCTGGTTCCAGTGGTACCAAAGCTCACCAAATGTCATGAGTGTAGATCAGCCTTTGATGGACCAACAAATCAGTATTTTTTACAATTTAGGTACCCAAAGTAAACAAATCATAAGTGTACAACTATGTTAATTTTTGCATGTATGTGAGTGTGTCTATGTAACCATTACTCTGATGACGATGGAGATGTTTTTGATACTCCAGAAGGCTCCCTTGTGCCCCTTCCCAGTTAATAAACCTCCGAGGTCATCAGCATTCTAACTTCTATCACCATAGATTCATTTTTGAGTAAAGATACGTTTGTCTGCATGCATCTATGCATAGCATCTATTTATTTTGAAAGCAAATGTATCAAGTGACCATGTGCTAGAGACACTGTTTGGTGGCTAGAGATACAGGGGTGAATAAGGTAGATGAGTCCTCTAGGCTCTATGGGCCTCTCATTCTGTTTGAGAAACTGATAGTAAACCAATTACCAAATAAGACAATTTCAAACCATGAAAAAATGGCAAAAAGTTTAAAACAAGATAATTGATAGGCAGTAAATGGGTAGGGTAGAGCAATACTGGATGGGGACGGGAGCCATATTTGCAGAGTTGACATTTTAGCTGAGAACTGACTGATGCAAAGCTGGGAAAGAAAGCCCGAGAAGAGAGAACTGAAAGTGCAAAAGGCCTAAGACAAGAAGCAGCTCTGTGCCAGGAGGAACTGAAAGGCCAGTGTGGCTGGACATGGGAGGTGAGGAGAAGAAGGAGAAAGTCTTCTAAGAGATGTTGTAAGAGAGGCAACCAGAGCCAGAAAACAGCACCCTTATGGGCTAGGTGATTTCTGGAGAATAGACACTGGAGATAGAAAATATATATCTAATATATTCTATTAATTAATTTTTTTAAAAAAAGCTTTTCCCAGAAACAGCCTTCAGTAAATAAGTAATAGCTTCTGGGTATGACTTGCAACTGGGTGGCAGGTCCACAAGGGAAGAATTCCAAATCAGAGGACTTTCTGAAAGCATAATTATACATATTGAGTGTGACAAAAGAAAATAGTTTTTAAGGTAGCAAATCCTAAAGAGAATTTGGATAATGTAGATGCTATTCTTCACATTTTTCTATGGCTAATTAGAGAGAGCTGGGAAACACACAATGCTGCCCATAGCTCTGCCAACCCATTATGGGCACTTCTACTTTCAGATAAATGAAGCCCTTGGTTACCACCCCCAGCTTGTCTTAGAACATCCATTGTATTAACAGGGTAGATGAGTAAAAATAATAGCCTTCTGAATATCTATAAAGGGTAGCTTTCTCTTATTAGTAGATGCTTACAAGTTCAAATCACATCTCCATGTTAATGAAGCAACTCCCAAGTTCACTTTGCTCTTGAAAAGCTAGTTTTCAATTTTTCCCTTTTACCAGAAAATGTGACATTTGGCTGGGTGGTTTAGTTAGAGTGTTAATAGTTTCATGTATATATAACTAAAAGATAATTAGTAATTATACAAAATCTTAGATATATACATATATATATTCTATCTTTAGTAAATATCGTGTGTGCATTTCTCATTTTAAAAAGCATTGCTAATAATATGTGTTGATCCAAATATATAAACTTAAAGATATGCTAAAAACAAATAGCCAATTGGCATCTTTAAAACTCACTCTTTGTTAAATGAAATCATGATGTTATTTTTTAAAAAATAAAATATGCACAATGGGAAATATTAAATGTCATGGCCAGGATAAAATTTGAAGAAGCAAAAATATCAAGACAACTACATTTCAGTAAAAGTTTTCAACAGGAGATTAAATCACTAGGTTTATTGCATTTATAAAAATATAATAGCAATGTGTGCAAAATGTCCCTAAAAAACCTGAGTGAAAGCAGAAATGAAGAAAATTTTCATGACTTCAAATATCAGGATGCCTGAAAACATAAAGATATTTGATTGACTTTGATTTAATTTTATGTAGCACAAAGGGAAAGTCTTCACCCTTCTGGTGCTTCGGAACTTAGAAAAGGGGCTGCCACTCATTTGGCTCATTTGTTAATTATTCCAGGATTCCATGAACTGCTTCCTCTGACACAAGATCTAACAAGGCTACAGACTAAAATGCAGCTGTTTATAACATAAGCAGGAGACCACCTGGTTATGGGGGAAAGCGTTCAGAGACATCATGATCTGCTAACACTTTCTGGGCATCTAGTGATAGGCCAGGAATCAAATCCCAACACTGTCATTTTTCCCTGAGGGTGATTTTTCCAAGTACCTTAACCTCTCTAAGAGTCTCACATTCCTGCAAAATTGAGACAATAGTATTTTTTATAGAATTATTGTGAGGATTAAATGGTATACAGTAAGCACTTATTATTATATTAATATATGCTGCTTGTTTATATAAATATTCGGGTCAGCCACTAACTGTTTATGTGACTCTGAGCAAGGCATTAATCTCTGGGCCTAAGTTTCCTCATCTATAAATTGAGAGTTGAACAAGATGAGCCCTAAGTTTCTTTCCAACTCCAACATTCTATAATCCTTACTATTTATGTGGCCTCAGATTTTCATCTTTATAATGGGCATAAAAGAGCACCTACTTCACAGAATTCTTGAGAGGATAAAAAAATGAATTAAGATCATAGAAAATCTTAGAAGAGTGCCGGCCATGTAGGAAGTCCTTAAATATGTTAACTTGTGATGATGACTCTAATGATGACTTCATTTGCAAATTGTGTGGCCGCTGTAAAACATTCAGTATTAGAATGAATATGTTATCTCTTCCTTCCTGATTCAATGCCAGAGTTACCAACATTTTGTCCTTTAAAGGTTCTTCAAGACTAAACTCATACACTGCTCAGTAAGAATTATGTAAAGACTTCCCAGGATAGATACCCTTGTCTGCTAATATTTATTTTTTTTCTTTTGGTATCCCTGTCTTAAGAAACTATTGACTCATTTATGGCCTCTCTCTGTTTTTGTGAGCCTGGGTATGTATTCACTTTCATCCTAAAGAATAATAGTCCCTAAATCCTACACATGTTGGCAAAGCTCACTAAACTTACCTAGAGAGTTTCCTACAGTCTCCTGTTTCAAATCATTTTAAATAATACATAATTTCATCATGTAACTCAAACATGCTAATGTTCAATTGGCACATAAAGAGAAGTTTTGATTTACTCGGAACTGGGATTTGTGTAGGTCATTTCCCAGCTCTCCCTAAGCTTTTAACGAATGTGAAATGCCACACACAATTAAATAAGCTAGCCAAGCCAAAGGAACCGGTGAGTGCATTATAAATAGCAACCAAAATTATACTTCAGATGTTAACTGGTTTGTCCTGATTTAATAATGAATTACGTCATTTGACAAATGAAAAAGGACCTTCACCATTAGCTTTCTGATCCAAACTTCTAATAGTTGAAATGTATTATTACCATCTGGTGATATCTGCCTCATCTCAAGTAGTCAGGGCTTGTATTCCAAAAAAGCTCTCTCCTAAGTTTCGTGATTGGCAGGCCCAGTGAGAAGCCTAAACCAAATGAACCATGGAGATAGATCTCCAGCTCCGTAGAATTTCCTTCTAGTTTGTGGCAGACTTATTTTTCTTTTTGCAGTTTATGCTGCAAAGAAAATGTCAAAATCAAAGTTGTTTTTATTTCAGATCTTAATCCTGAAGGATGCAATACCTACACTTGTCAAGAATGTTTGGATCTTTTTAAAATTATTTCAGACCCTTTACCAAATGGCAATAATTTTAGCACCTTTTATCCTTAGGGAAAATAATTTGAGAGGGAAGCTGAAAGTGAAATAGAGGCCTAGAGTTTTAACTCAGTGAAACAACATGAATCTAGCAGTCCTTTATTGTTCCGCATATTTTGCTAGGTTCTAGAAAAAGGCAAGATAAATCCTTTCAAAAGCCTTAGAATGTGGTAGGGAAGCTAGAGTTAACATGCACACAACAACAGCCAAAAGCATAAATGAAGGTAAAAAGGCAAGTGCTAAACAGGGCAGCATAGATTATAAATGAGATCAGTTTTCTTGGTAGGTGTTATGGACTGAATGTTTGTGTTTCCCAAAATTCATATGCTGAAATCTAATCCTCAATGTAATGGTGATGGAAGTTGGGGGTGGTACCTTTGGGAGGTAATTAGGCATGAGAGTGGACCCCTTGTGAATAAGAATAATTCCTTTATAGATTAAATAAAAAGGGCAGAGAGCTAGCTTGCTCTCTTTCCACCATGTGAGGACACAACAGGAAATCAGCAGGCAGCTGTAACCCAAAAGAGGGCCCTCACTAGAACCCGACCATGCTGGCACCTTGATCTTGACTTCTAGCCTCCAGAACTGTGAGAAATAAATTTCCATTGTTCATACAGTATCCAGTCTATGGTATTTTGTTATAGTAGTCTAGACCAAGACAATAGGTATGAAAAAAATTTAGATGCATGAAATTTAGGAAAACAATTAGAAATGAAATGCAAATAACAAGCTATAGAATGACTCTAGAGGGCCAACTAGGATTATGGGCATCTTATGTCTATGTATCTCCATTCCTAGACATCTACCAGACACCCAGCACTTTATTTGGGAAGCTTAGGGCCAGTTACTTGGAGTAAATTGATTAAAGTCTTAAAATTCCAGAAAGTTCTTCCATTTTAAAAGAACCTGGGAAAAAACAGGTACAATCAAAGGAATCACTAGCAATGAAACTTCAGGTAGTCAGGTCCCTGATAATGAGAACTATTTCAATACAGCGTTATTTTCCTGGTGCCTGTCAAATCACACTTCTCGCATGAGCTGTGCCCAGCTGAGTGTTTAAGGATAATTGGTCAGCTACACAGATAGATGCAGAAGCAAGCACTCTAAATTAATAAGGCAGAAATGAAGATTCTGCCCAAGATGTTCAGCACTATTCATACCTCTATTAGAGTTTCATATCCAGTTTAGAACTCGACAACTTAAAAAAATATATAGAAAATTTGGTAAGCATTCAGAAGAGACCAAAAGACTAAAGCAAAATTGTAACTGTGTTTAAATGTTTAAAGCTACTAAAATATAATGTATTTCCTTAAAATGATATATGTCCTTAACTGATGCAAGCTCACAAATGTCTAATGGACAGAGATATAGGGACAGAATATCAAGTACCTGTGTACTATTTATATAAAATCTAAGTTAAAACGCGTTTCCATAGCAAATATGTGTGACATGTAAAATAATATTCTGTATGTATTGTTTTCTTTTGGGTCATTTTAAATTTTATTTTTATCCATAAAAAAAAAGATGTCTACAAAACAAAGTTAATGGCAGAAAGCAAAAAATAAGTAGTAAAAGAGGAAATGAGGACAAGGAAAAACATCAACACATAGAAACATGTAAAAACACTCAAGCCAGGCCCAGAGAACCAGCCTCCCTGACAGCAAGTGTTGTTAAACATTAGAACAGGTTGCTAAGGAAGGTTAGGGAATCTCCCTTTCCCAGAAGTCTTTAAAAATAGGATCACATCTGTTCGAATGGGATAATGTTGGTACTGTCTAACTAGGCAGCTTCTTAAGCAAACCTGTACTCTTGCTCTAATTCTACCATTTCTATTTCTGATTGTAAAAAGTAACAAATAACTTTGGTTCGCCTAGCAAACTGGGATTTACAAAGACTTGTAGTACAAATTATCTTATAAAACTATTTGCATCGTTGTTTGCGATGCAAAGGTCGGTAATTGAGTTATTCAGGATATACTTGTATTTGCAGCAAAGGCTCAAAGCTTATTTACCAATTTGTAATATTTCCCCCAAATATTATAAAACCAGAAAGGTACAGAGTTTATGTCCTTACAAAAAAGTTATAGATAAGGCAATGCACAGAATCCTATACTCAGTGTTTAATTGTAACTGAGTAGTGCCTGTATCCAGTAGGGTAGAGGTTACAGAAAGGCTGGATTGGATAAACCTTATTAAAAATTGCAGTTTGCCAGACCAATATCTTAAGAGGTAAAAGGATATTTGTTCCCTGGAGAGAATTTAGACTGTGTTCCAGATGTATCTGTTCTGCTTCCACCATTGCCAAAATTTTGCTTCCTACTATTTTATCACATTGTTTGCCCCCACTCCATTTAATTGAACATGCATTTGTTGAGCTCCTACTTTTTGTCAGGCATGGAGAGGGAAAGCCCATATCCCCTGCCATAATCTAAAAAAGGGCAAAGGTTGATCCAGGTGTGGTGGGGTCTTACGCTAATATAATTTTGGAGATACATTTTAAGAAAAAGAGTACAAAATTACAAATACAAAATTAAGATGAGAAGTGAATAGTTACCACACAGAGAAAAGCAATCACAGCAAACTACAAGTTTTAAGATCCTCACAAATACCAGAAATATCACAAAATCTAGGGGAAAACTATATGTTTTATTAATATTGATTAACTGATGCACATCTATAATTCTATTTGTCTTACATTTGGGTTGCATATTGTTGACCACATAAGAATTTTGTTATATTATTTCCTGTAGAGAGAAAAGAATGATAATTCAGTCACTCTTCTGGTATGATTGATTGAAATTTGTTTTCTTTCTGCTTCACAACTCATTCAAAATTGTAAGTACATTTTCAGAATTTTTGTCAAATACAGTAAAGCTTCAATCAATTCTTTCATACATGAACTGCAAGAGCTGCAAGATTTCAGGGCATTGCAAATTTTCTTGTGTGTGAATAATTTTAAATACTCTTTCAATTGATGATACTCATTAACCAGCTTGTCATTGATGTCCTTGTTGTAATAGTGTATTGTGAATTTGATTTTATCTCTGTCAATATTGGTATTGTGTATCAAATTTGAAAGAAATTTAAATATTTTTCCAATGAATTCATGTGATTATTACTCTTCATTAATTGGATTATCAAAGAATAAAAACCCTATTCAGTACTTATCTCTTCCTCTAAATGAATTATTATTGCTCTTTGTAGTGTCTAAAATATATTTCTCTTGCAATTTACTTCTTAATGTCAGAATAATTTCTATTGATTTTATCACTCAATTTTCATTTATATGCCATCAGTTCTCATCTGTATTTCCTCTCCATTCTTTAATAAATTAGTTCATAGATGACAAAAGTGTTACTTTTCATATATATGTCCAAATCAGGAGGCATTGATTTCTCAAGGGTTTTTTTTAGATGTTCTAAAACATCTAACCACATTACAGTTAAAACGAAGTGTTTATGCCTTATTAAATTTTTGAATAAATCTTTTTGGATCTCTCTTCCACACCTTCAAAAAATATATTTTAGAGTCATTACATTGCACTGTACATATTTCAAGATTGAACAGCTTTAGTGTGGGCAAATCAAGTCATGTTTTTACCTTCAGATGCTTGAAAGAAATACTCTTGTTGGCATTTTTTAAAAATTGAGATATAATTACCATTCAATAAAATGCACATATCATAGCATTCAGCTCAATGAGTTTTGAATAAACCTATATAACAATCACCTATAACAAGACAGAGAACATTTCCACCTTCCAGAAAGTTCCTGTCCCTTTCCCATCCAGACTCCCTCTCTCAGCCACCTCCACACTCAGAACAACCATTTTCTGATATTTATCACCCTGCATTTTCTCTCTTGTTGGACTTCACATAAATGAAGTCACATAGTATGTAATCTTTTGTGTCTCACTTTGCTTGGCATGATTTTGAGGATCAATCATGTTTTGTGTGTATCAGTGGTTTGTTCTGTTTTGTTACTGAGTGTATTTTCATTCTATAAGTATACCACAATTTGTTTACTCATTGTTCTATTGATGGACATTTTGGTTCTCTCCAGTTGGGGCTATTATGAACAGGGCTTCTTTGGACATTCTTGGTATGGACATATGTTTTCATTTCTCTTAGGTAAATACCTGAGAATACAACTGCTCGGTCAGAGGGTAGATGCGTGTTTTACTTTGTTAAAAATGAAGCATGTGTATTTCAAATATTCCATCAGCAAGGAAAACACAAAAACAAAACATGTAATTGTTGCACAATACTGAAGTGACCCACGAATTAAGCCTCTATAAAGGCAACTCTTCCTCCACCTGCACTGTTTCTCACCCAGCATCATTCGCCAAGCCAGCCATGGAGAACCACTTGCTATTCCCTGAGTGTGTGCCTCAGTCTCTCCTCTGTGAGTCTTCCTACAAGGCACTTCCTCTGGGTGGCAGTCCTTCTCTTATCTTTTACCTGCCCTATCCATTCTTGAAGACTTAACTTTGTCATTTTCATCTCTGGGAGGCCTCTCATATCACCCTCTCCCCAAATCCCACCACCGCTATCAAGGCTGAATTAAGTGTCCCTCCTCTGTGCTCCCCTAGAAACTCATGTTCATCCTTATAATTAGTCATTTGTCTGTCTCCACCACTGGACTGTGAGCTCCCCGAGGGAGGAGTCCTGATCACTGTTAGAATCTAATGCCTAGCAAAGTTCTTGACCAGAATAGATGCATAACAAATACCAGCTGAATCCATGAGTAAATACTTGAGCAGATTTGATGTTGTTGGGGTTGGGGCAGTTTATTTATACTTTGTGGTATTCAGGCAGAAATAAGGCTGTTAGTAATACAGGTCTGGAGTTCAGGTGCTGGGCCTCTGGGCAGGAGGTGTGCTACAGGTATAGATATAGGAGTTTCCCTCACTCTCAACCACATTGTATATAGGGATGTGTTGAAATTTGGGATTCGATGCAAACACCTGGGGAAAGTTTCCATCTTTTAAAGTAATTAGAAAAGAATGAGAAGGGGCCACATTGCAGCAGATTGTGGTGGAAATGGGAAGAGAAAGCTGAAAGGCAAACTGCTAATTCAAGAAGTTTGGTGCTGAGATTCCAAGTAGAGCAATTAAGACAATACCCTAACAGATAGATGAGGCTGAATAAAGTTATGTTTCTTTCACTTTTATTTTCATTAGTTCAAGAAAGAAAAGACAACTGAGACCACTTTCAAATTGAGCAACCAGAGTCATTGGAGAGAGGCTTTTATGTGACCAATGTAAGAAGATATACAAGAGAAAAATTTAGCTTGTATGAAATTTTTGCTAAGGTCTCACACCAATTAAGTCATGATATGGGTTTTTGTTAGTTTGTCTGTTTGCCATCCTCAATGACTAGAAACTGCCTGACACCTTATTTTCAATTCAAGGCATTGATTAAAATACGGATCAAAAGTACTTAGGTGGTTCAAAGCGAAAGCCTTTATTCACAATGAGTAGAATTGAGCGTAGGCTGTAGGAGAGGTTTGGATATCCACCAGGAACTTCTTCATGTATTTGCTCTACTTCTTATATTACAGATCTCATAGTACTAAGAGAGGCAATTTTTTAATGGATTCTAGATAATAACATTTTGGAGCTGGAAATAACCTTAAACACCATCTTTTCCAGCATCTCTGAGACTTTATATCCTAGTCAGTACATCTCTGCTGGGAATCCTTCCTCGGGATGTGACTAAGTACACCTTTAAAAAAAAAAATCATGCCAGGCACGGTGGCTCATGCCTCTAATCCTAGCTATCTGGGAGGCCGAGGCGGGCAGATCGTTTGAGCTCAGGAGTTCGAAACCCACCTGAGCAAGAATGAGATCCCGTCTCTACTATAAATAGAAAGAAATTAATTGGCCAACTAAGATATATATAGAAAAAATTAGCCGGGCATGGTGGCGCATGCCTGTAGTCCCAGCTACTTGGGAGGCTGAGGCATTAGGATCGCTTGAGCCAGGAGTTTGAGGTTGCTGTGAGCTAGGCTGACGCCACGGCACTCACTCTAGCCTGGGCAACAAAGTGAGACTCTGTCTCAAAAAAAAAAAAAAAAAAAATCACAGGCAACTCTTATATCCTCCTCTTGGAGTTTTCATGATGCTTATTATTAAATGAACATGTTAAAGCCTCTGAGAAGTTCTGCAGTAAATAAACTAATTTCATTTGGATTCACAAAATAGTTTTCAATCACATTTGAACGCGGAAACAATCATACTCTTATTTTGTGGTCATCTTACATGCATCTCGCAGAACCCGTGTTATGAATCGCTAATTTTTTCATTCAGACAGAGTCTCGTTCAACGTTTTTATCTCCTTAATTCAGCTATCAAACTTAGTGGCTGAAAACAATTTTATTATCTAGGTTGAGAGGGATATCTGAGCAATTCTTCTATCCCATATCGTGTTACCTGAGTCTGCAGTTAGCTGTGGCTTGACGGATGCCCCGGCAGAACGCTGGAAGGCTGAGCTCAGCCCTGGGTGCTGATGTGGCTTCACCCCTCCCTCTCCATCCAGTGTGAGGTCCTCTGGCTCCTCACCTGTGCTCGACATGTGATCTTGCCTTGTGGTGTCCTCATGGAGTAAGCAGACAACTTACATAGTGCCTCAGGGCACCCGAAAGTGCAGAATCAGAAGCTTCTAAAGTGTTCTTCAGGTTTAGACCCCAAACCGGTATAGCATCACTTCTATCACATTCTATTGGTCAAAGCAGTCACAGGGCCAGCCCAGATTCAAGAGGAGCAAAAATAAACTCTACCTTTCCATGAGCAGGCAAAGAAGGAGAGATGACAAAGAATTTGCAGTCATATTAAATCCACCACACCTCTCATGGGCTTTTAGCATCCCATGAGGTAAAGAACATGCTTGCTGACATTGAAAAATTCCTCAGATAACTCTCACTACCCAAGCTTCTTGGCATCACAGAGATGGCTGAGTCCACTGAAGTCTTCTCTGATATCTGGGACCAATGTGCTAAGCAAATGGCCAATGGGACCCAGATCCAGAATTCAGGAGCCCCAAATAGGCAGAGAGAATTTCCTTTCCATGTTGTAGTGTCTAGGAATTTAACAAAATACCACCTTGGATGGATCAGATGCATAAAAATTAATTTCGATAATGTGTGTTGGGGGCAATGGCAAAAGATAAGCTGGAGAGGAAAACAAGGACCAGATCATAAGGGCCTTGGAAGTTCTACTATCCTAAGAATACCAGGGAGATACTGAAAGATTTAAGTGTGAAGCAGACATGATCAGACTTGCATTTTAGAAAGTTTAATCTAACTAATCTAGCTGAGAAGTGCATTTCAGGTAAGGGACAAGACTGGGATAAGGAGAACAAGTAATGAGTCTATTTCGGTAATCTAGGTATGAGATGAAGGTGTTTTGGACTAGAATGAGGACAATGAAAGTAAGGTCTAGAGGACCTGGTTAAAGAGAAATCAGAATTAAGATATAATTCCTAGGTTTTTGTTCTGCGAAGTTGAATAGATGGTGTTGTCATTCAATGAGATAGAGAAGTGAAGTGGAAGTTTGGGGACTGTGTAAAAAAAGATACTGGATTTAATTTGGCTATGCT